>JAKCPB010000746.1:0-302500 GCA_021442155.1 Cymbidium sinense | reverse complement strand
GAGGATTTTCAAGCTTTAGAGCTCTCTCTTCTCTTTAGCTTGGGCTCCCCTCATGTGAAGAATGAGAATTTATTATAATTAGAGGAGGGTGTTTATAAATACATGCAAAATCAAAACTCCATCGGATCTCAAAATGATTCCTTTGATCATGATATTTTAAATATTTGAATGCTCAATGAAGTCAATCGAAATCTTGGGCTTGTTAGATTCGGCTCGTCAAGACACTTGATTTGATTATAAACACTCCATATTTAGAAACAATTTTGGGATTTAATTGATATCCCAAAGTTTCCAATGATATTTTAAGTGTTTGACCTCGACTAGTTTTGACTTAGGATCAAATTGCTGTTGACATTAAGATTATGCTTAGTGAGTTTTTGATATGTCTATTTTTGGATGACATTATCTCTATCATCCAAAATATATGTTAAATAATTGAAAATAATAAATTCTTAATGGAATTTATATATTTATTTGAGAGAATAGATCTTCATGGGAATATGATCAGCGGTGCAATGCGGATACATGCGGTGCTCGCGGGCATGAGCTTTAGTTCTGGGTCCCAGCTCCGAGGTCGCGTCTACCCTTGAACATGGTGCAGAGCACCCTGAGGCCAGCGTCTAGCCGCGTCCATAAATCGCACCGTTGAGCATTTTTTTTTTTTTTTTTCTGTTTCTTTTTTTTTCCCTTTTTGTCCCTATAGTGGGTCTATAAACCCCAAGTAAAGTGAGAGACAACTCCATATGCTCTGTGCATTGGATGAGAAATCATCAGAGTTCAGGGTTGTATTTTCCTTTATCGGTAGTTCTAATCTTCTTCTTGTCTGTCGATCCTGAGTGTCAGCTCGTCCTTGTTGGACCGAGGTTTGGAGATCAAGGCCATTTCTGGCGAGCTCAATTTTCCTCGAAGCCTCTCGTCGGACCGAAGTTTGGCCAGGTCATCGAGCTCGATTTTCCTCGAAGATCATATCTTCGGACGGGTTTGGGTGATCATCTGTGAGACTCGATTTTCCCTCGAAGAGGCATCGTACTCGTGGGCGGTCGTGTAGTTTCTACTTCTTCTTATAGGAAAATTGAATTTCTTGAAACTCTGGATGGATGGTTCAACTTGATTGAAGATGGCGGAAGCATCAATTAGGAACATCGAGAAAGTCGGCGGGTAATTTGGTATCATTAGAGAGAATAGCTTTTTTTAATCTCATATGTATGTATATTTTTTTAGGTCGTAGGCGAAAAATTTTATCCAAAAGCTGTCCATGGCGAAAGGATATGTATTGGGGTGAGTGAGTTGCTTCACACAATTCTCAGACTTTTGTCTTTTCCTCTCTCTTTTTATTTATTTATTTTGTATTTTCACAGGATGATGGTCAGAAGAAAACTAATAGCATGACAGTTATAGACGATATATCATCCACTATCATAGTAGATAATTTAATTATGCTCCGCATGAAATTTCATTTTTCTAATGAGTTGGTGGCTATTGTTGCCAAAAAGTCTGATCGAGCCCGTTCACCTCTGCCAAGATAATATACTGTTTATGAGATGATTCTTCATGCGGGACTGCGATTCCCTTTAGCTCGTGAATTGATTGAGATCTTTAAAATATGTCCTGTAGCTTTATCACAATTTTTATTTTGAGCTTTAGTGATAATCGTTGGTTTGACTCTTTTCTTTAGAGAGCATGGTGTTACTTTGAACATCAAATTCCTATGTCGAATGTGTATATTCACGTGTTTCTTATCGGGCTATAAAGAATTGGATAGAATTTTCAACACGGGATCCATCTATAAATTGGTCTAATGGATTCTTTTTTTGTGAAAAATGAGTGGGGCCTCCTGAGATGGGGAAGATTGAATGACCTTCGGATCCATTCTTGATTGAAGAGAATGAAATCTTAACAACTCTTAATATTCGATCGAGGAAGGCGAGTTACGTCACATTGACAAAATATAATTGAAGATAGAATGTTCAAGGCCTTTTCGAGGCGGGGAGATCTCATGCTCTTGAAGAGATCAAGTAAAGGTGATGAAAGGTCTTCTCATCATATTCTTTCAAGAAATCTGGTGATAGCAATATTTCTTCTTTAAAGAAAAAGAAGACATGTCAGTGACTATGTCAAATATTTTGGAGAAGATGTTCACTCTAGTTGGCCTCGAGTTTAGCTATCTCAACTCATAATGGGAATTCATTTTCGAAGCCTCATATTCTGAAGAGGTGTTAAAGCTGCATTGGGCACTAGCGATGAATTAGACGTTGTCTTCTCCTTCTCTTTCTTTTCTTCTTTTCCTTTTTTCTTCATATAATATTTATGATTTTTTGTAGGTAGCTCAACATTAGGTGATGGCTCATTTGGGTGTGTAGGCAAGTCTGAATTTGTGAAGGTAAAATATCTGCAATCAGTATGAGAGAAGATGAGTGCTAAGGTGAAGTAGCTCTGGAAGATCACTAACGGTGTAGAGCCGACTAGCATGTCAACTTCTCTTTCTCTCAGGAGGTGGAGCATTCATGATGGATGATTGAGGTGAGGAGACTTCATGAGAAAAAGACAAGGCACTTGTAGCGGAGAAGAAAGCTGAGCTGAAGAAAGCATTGATCGTCTTTTAGAAGGAGCTTATAATGTCGGAAGCAAATGAAATCTCCTTGAAGGCATTGGAAGACTTTAAGAACTCCAGCTTATCGATACTATCGAGGACCATGTCGGGAAGCTTCGTAATCATGATGTTGAAGTGAAGGACTTGGCAATGTTTAGAAATCATCAGATTCTAAAGGAATCCACTTATCATCTAAAGCTAGTATTGAGAATCTATCTCCCGACCAAGTGTTTGAAGACCCTTCAATTCGGAGATGAAGGGGTTGAGAGTGAGTTTAAGGAGCATCTTCCTGGTGAGGAGGAATATTGATATCATGTAGTATCACTTGAGGATGCATTTATTTTCCTTTTATCTATGTATTATTTATTATTATTATTTTGTATCAATTTTGATTCTTTCTTATATCATCATGTTAGTCTATCAATGATATAAAATTTTTTTGGGTGATTGCTCTTGTTTTATTTTGACCTATCAGGGTGATTGGTGAATATTATTGATGATAACTTGCTCTGGTTGGGAAGTCCACCAAGGACCTTTTGGCCTATCTAGGTATTAGTCAAAATATCTTACGTATGGAAGAGGTCATGGAATGTCCACCAAGGACCTTTTGACCTAGGTATTAGCCAAAGTGTTACTTGACTTATGGAAGGAGCGGAATGTACAAGGACTTTTTTATCTAGCATTAGTCAAAGTGTTGACTTCATGGGATTGATCACTGCCACGCGTGAGTTACATTTCTCAAGTGGGAGGATTAAATGAAGGAGATTTATATGCAACAAGTTGAAAGAAAAGGCCATAAACTCATTACTATGATAAGGTCGTGATACAATCATAAGATAAAATTTTAACATATATGAGTTTGAAGAGGAAATAAAATAAAAGTTGCAATAATTATATGATAATAATATTTTAGATTCTCGATGTTCCAAGTTGAGGGTTTTCCTCTAGATCCTTGAGCTTAAATGTTCTGCTTGACCATAGCTATAACCACATATGGGTCATCCAAAGAGGTGAGAGTTTATTGCGTTGAGGGCCTTTACGGGACCAAGTCAGCAAAGATGGGAGGTTTCACTCTTATTGATGTAAGCTATCCTTTGGTGGTAGGAAGCGGTCAAGTAGGGCCATGTCGAGTTTGGGGAGTAGGTCGGGTTGTCGAGTTTTTCTTCATTATCATGATCGAATGATTGAACTCTTGGACTTGGAATCATATCTGGTATAATAGCTTCTGCGAAACACAAGTTATATAGTGTTTGATGTTGAATGCGATGTAAAGCCAAGAACATTAGAGAGCTCATCAACCCATTATCCCCTAGCCTTCTCAAGATGCATTTTTAACCCTTTAAGTATAGTCCTGTTGGTAGCTTAAGTCTGTCCATTAGTTGGAGGATGGGTCCTAGCCATATGCAATAGCTGAATGTGAAGATCTTTATAAAAAGACATAAAGACTTTTCCAGTAAATTGGGTTCCATTTTCAGTGATGATCTTTGCAGGAAGACAGAATCGACATACTATATTTTTCCAAATAAATTGTTTAGCATTTGCCTCCGTGATTTTAGCGAGTGGTTCAGCTTCCACCCATTTAGTGAAGTAGTCGACAGCTAAAATGATAAACTTTTGTTGCCCTCGCTACCAAAGGTCCCATGATATCAATTCCCATTGAGCAAAAGGCCACGCTTTGAAGGGATGAGAGCTTCATGTGTAGAGAGGTTAGAGTGGACAACTTCACATTTTTTTGTGAACTCCAAGGTGTCTTGCTTCATCGTAGGCCAATATAACCCCTGCCTTATAATTTTAAGGGCTGGCCATTCCTCCTAGGTGTTCTCCACATATCCCCGAGTGAACCTCTCTTAATGCTTAATCGACCTCTGATGGTGAGAGGCATTTAAGGTATATGAGAAAAGCTCATTTGTATAGTTCACCTTGATAATAAAGTTTGAAGCTTGCCTTGGAGATGAATTGTCTTGAGGGAAGGGTCCCTTCTTGTAGAAAAGGCAGGATGGGTCCATCCACGGTTCCTTTATCTCATTAATTGCTTGTATTACCCATGACCCTTGGATATTAGGAAAATATATTTCTTCAACATGCCTTCTCTTAAATAGATCTACAGTAGTATAAGTAGTGAGCTTAGCAAGAGCGTCAGCTCGAATGTTCTTCTCTCACAATATGTGAATGATTTGATGTATCTTGAAATGAGCAAGAAGTGACTTCACCAAGCTGAGGTATTGTGTTAGCTAAGGATTATGAGTATTAAAGTTTCCATCAACTTGGGAGGCAACAAGCTGAGAGTCAGTGTGGATCATTAAGTCTTGAACTTCACAATCGATGATAAGTCTCAACCCTGCGATGAGAGTCTCATATTCAGCCATATTATTGGTTGTAGGGAATTTTAGGCGAAGTCCATACTCTAAGGTATCATGTTGGGGGAAATAAGTAAGATTCTTGCTTTGGCATCAGTATTTTCTGAAGCTCCATCAACATAGAGGGTCCATTGAGGAGACGAAAGGGTGTAATAAATAGCTCATTTGGAGTTGGGGTAGTGCATTCCACTATAAAGTCTGCGAGTACTTGAGACTTTATATCTAGCCGGGGTAGGAAATGGATATCAAACTCTCTCAATTCTACAGACCATTTGATTAACCTCTCAGATGTCTCTGGTTTCCATAGAATGGCCCTCAATGGTAAATGAGTGTAAACGCAGATAGTGTGAGCTTGAAAGTATGGACGCAATTTTTGTGCTAAGAAAACTAAAGCCAAAACCATCTTATCTGCTAGTGGATAACGACTTTCTATATCATAGAGAATTTTGCTGACATAGTAAATTGGTCATTGTATCCTATTTTTTTCTCGCACTAAAACTGAGCTTATCACGTGGGAAGAGACTGCGAGATATAAGTGTAACATCTCTCCTTAAATAGGCTTGGATAGTAAAGGTGGATATGCTAAATATTCTCTTAGTTGCTCAAAAGTAGTCTAACATTCATCAGTCCACTAAAAATTAATATTTTTAGCTCCCTTTAGTATTTTAAAGAATGGCAAGTATTTATCCCCAGAACGGGTTAGGAAGTGAGATAAGGCAGCAATTCGTTCATTCAAACGTTGAACTTCTTTGATATTCTTCGAAGGTGTCATATCTCTAAGGGCTCTGATTTTCTGGGATTGGCCTCAATCCCGCGGTGGGTTACCATGAATCCAAAAAATTTTCCCGACGTAACCCCAAAAGCACACTTGGTCAGGTTAAGTCGCATGTTATAACATCGAAGAAGGTTAAAGCATATTTCTAAGTCAAAAATATGTTATGATTCTTCCAAGATTTTTACTAACATTTCATCCACATATACCTCCATTGTGCGGCCTAAGAGGTTTTTAAGAACCTTATTCATAAGACATTGATAAGTAGCACCAATATTTTTTAACACGAACTTGGTAATAATATAAACCTTTATATGTTTGAAATGATGTGGCTTCTTCATCCTGTTGGTCCATTTTATTTGGTTGTAACATGAGTAAGCATCAAAAAAACTGAGCATTTGATGTCCAGACGTAGCATCGACCAATTGATCAATTCGAGGGAGAGGAAAACTATCTTTCGGGCAAGCTTTATTGAGATCAGTGTAATCAATACACATTCTCCATGTTCCATTTACTTTCTTAACCATGACAATATTTGCTAACCATATATGGTAATGTACTTCACATATAAATCCCGCTTCTAAGAGCTTATTAACTTCTTGTTTGATAGCCTGGAGGCAATCAGGTGCTAAACTCCGCTTCTTTTGGATGATCGGTTTGAATGTTGGATCAATCTTGAGGGAGTGCATGATCATATTGGGGTCGACCCCAGACATATCTGTCAGACTCCAAGCGAAGATGTCTTGATTTCTGTGCAAGAAGCCTATGTATTTGTTCATCGAAGCGAGAGATCCAACTTACCGTTGGTCATCGAAAATGAGAGCAAATCTTCTAAGCTTTACTTCTTCATCTCAAAAGTTAAAATTTTAATGTTGAAGGTCATAGAAGGCGTGGAGCTTCATGAGGCTTTATTCTTGATTTCCACACTCCAACCTCAGGGGTTGAAAATTTCATCTTAAGATGAGATATTAAAATGCGACACCAAAATTGATTGGAGGGCCTTCAAGATAGTTATATCGACACACCATGAATTGAATTGAATGAGTCACTTGTGAAAATTCTCTAAGGACAACAAGAAGGGTGATTGTCCCCTCGCACATAGGTGATTATCAAACCCATATAATGGCTTGTGGGGTTGGAGTTTTTTAAATGAAATGGAGTAAAATAAAGCATCAAAGAACTCTATTATCAATCAAATTCTTATGACAATTCCTTTTGAAAATCATTAAAGTGATGGAATGATCAATATGAGATTTCTTTTAACTTTCTTAATGTAATGAGGACTTGAGATAATGAGTCCTGATTAATTTCCAAATGATTATTTTAATTTGGTGATTGATTCTTCACAAATTGACGTAGATATCCTTATTGAATGAGCCTCTAGATTTCTTCTTTCAGCTGTTTGCATGCCTTAGTAGTATGTCCACGACTTCGATGGAAATGGCAATATTGCTCTTGATTTCCTGAATTTGGTTTCAATGGATGTGGCCACTTGATGGTTTTTTTATCTCGAATGGCCATCAGGACATTAACACGAGATGTGTTCAATGGTGTGTATTCCTTTTCTGGTCGTGGTTCATGTCATTGATGTGAGGGCTGTAGAGGGAGATCACGACTGCGTTGTTGATTCTTTTGATGAGATTGTTGGTCTACATTCTCTGGGGTGCTCTTACATTTTTCTGTGGATTGTTCAAATTATGGGCATTAATATCGGCGAAAATTTGTGCTTCCACATGATGATATGGTGGACCATATCTCACATTATTGATGAGTAGAAAGGCCCAGGAGGAAGCCCTCCAAGAAAAACTATTCTTAATAGTTCAGGGTCTACTCCAAGTATTTGGCGAGCTTCTAAGGAGAACCTATGGAAGTATTCCTTAAGTGATTCACCCTCATTTGACGAATGCCTCAGAGATGAGAGGAATCTTTAATGATCCTTCACTTTGCAATGAACTATTCTACAAAAATCTTGACGAGTTTGTCAAAGGTATGGATGGATCCCCTAGAACCAAGTCTGAGAGCCCTTTAAGGGTGGCGGAAAGACAGCGGTGTGTAGGAGCTCGTTGGATATGCATGATAGTCCTATAATGGTCGATGTATTCATATGGGTCAATTTTTCCATCATAAGGTGTTGGGATTTAGTCATGAGGTGAAGACTCGATGTTATAATTTAATGGAATTCTTCTTGCAAAGCTGCATATATGGGTAGTCAAGGATAAGAACGTGCCAAACTATAATAATTAGTGGATTATTTTGGAAGTGATGGATGAGTAGAACTAGGTCGACATTGCATCTTGATGTGAGAGGACTATGGTAGCATTTTGACCTCCTTGCTGTCGATCTTGGGAGATGTTTACAGTAGTGTTGTGTTCTCATAAAGTCTCTTATTTTGAGACTCTTCCATTCACATATCTAGAGATTGTTGCACCGATAGGTCATACTATGGGGAAGTGAGGTAGAAATCCTTGGTTCAAGAATTGGTTTGAGGGCAAGTTGGGCGGAGGCTCTGTTCTTATTGCACCTATTATAATGCGGTGTTCACGAGATTGTGAGGGGTTCTCGAGTGTCAGCTTGCGTGTTGAAAACCAACTATATGGTAGAATAAAAGTTTATGCCTTAGCTTTGTTGTGATTCAACACACCTGGATGAAAATGAATAAAAGAATGCTTTCTTTAGAGTAATAATAAGAAAGAGGCGGAATGGGCTAGATCAGTAAACAATATTGTAATGTTATGAAAGATAGTGAATAACGGTAGTAGCGATGTATAATTGAGAGGCAGCGATATTAGTGCGAGTAATGGTATGCAGTGTTAAATAATGATTAATGATGATGGTTATGGCGAAATAATGTGATGGAATGATAGATGCGATAGTACAGCGAGATGCCGCAATGATGGGCAGCGGTATGGATCAGCGAAGATAGCCAGCGCGATGGATGATAATGGCAACGATGGTGTGATGATAACCGATAATGGATGGTTAAGCAGTGATAACCAGCGATAGTAATGTGCAATTAATGATGGTGGTAAGCAATGATGGCGAAGGTGGCGTGTGATGACCGGATAATTGGTCGTGATAGCGTGGTTAATGACGCAGCACGATGGCGCGATGACAGTGGTCAAATGATGGCGGCAATGATGGCGGCGGCGAGACGGATGAGGCGGCAGCGGCGCGTGGTTGCCCAACGCGATGGTGGCGTGGTTATGCTTGAGTATTTTTCAAGCTTTCAAGCTCTCTCTCTTTCTTGGGCTCTCTCATGTGAAGAATGAGAGGCTATTTATAGATTAGAGGGATGACGTTTTTGTGAATATATGTAAAATCCAAACCACTCCATCGGATGGCTCAAAATGATTCCCTTGATCATTTGATGTATTTTAAATATTTGAATGCTCCAATAAAGTCAGAATCAAGAGATCTTAGGCTTGTTAGATCCGGCTCATCAAGACACTCTATTTGATTATAAGCACTCCATATTTAGAAACTATTTAGGATTTAATTGATATCCCAAAGTTTCCAATGATATTTTAAGTGCTTGACCTCGACTAGTTTCGACTAAGGATCAGATTGCTTTTGACATCAAGATTCATGCTTCGACTAGTGGGATTTTTAGTGCCATATCAAAGATGAAGCAATATTCTACATTAATGAATCAAGTATCTATAATACGAGCTTATGAGCACACACCAATAGCTTTCATCATATACAATGTTATTTACCACTTTTTGTCTTTATTTATCTTTTATTACTACTGAAAAAATTTAACCAATCTATTCATATATATATATATATATATATATATATATATATATATATATTAAAATTTATCTCATAAAAGAAATTTAATAATGAAACAAAAATGGCATCAATAAGAGAACATGTAAATCTATGATAACGATTCTCAAGAGGTCTGATCTTCTTGATGAGTTCAAAGAATAGAATGTTTATAGTTTACAATAGAGAAATAAAATTAGGCTTGCATTCGTTTTCTAAAGGCCATCAAGAGAAATATTGTTACTAATAAAATTGGGCATATTAATTTCATTATTATTTGAATTTCATCGGGATGCAATTGCATTTTCAAAAGACTTCTTCTTAACTCATTCGGGATAGTGATATCTATTAGGCACCACAATATCAAGATCCCTTTTTTCAATAGCGTCATTATTTCATGTGTAAATAGATCAACACTTAGGGTATGTTTGGGACAATTATAGCTGTCTGAAAAATTAGTGGTAGAAGTACTGTAGAAGAATTTAATATTTAAGAAGCTGCGGTAGAACCTACAATTTTTTTTATTTTCAAAAAGTCAAATCATAGCTTTCTGGTTATCACAGTAAGAGTCAAGTAAGATTGAAAAATATAACTTTTTGGTCACAGATTCTTCATAACACAAGCGGTAATGTCTCTTAAACGATCTTGTGTGGTGTAATACCTGTATCTTACAGCCGTTCTTTGCACCCTTAAAGTCACTTCTTTTCATATTAAAAATAAATTATTTGAAAAAGAGAATTTTCATACATACCACACAATTCTTATCTATATATATATATATATAACACTTCAATTTTAATGTTTATGCATATAACATTTAATTCTTAAGAAAGATTTGTACACATACCACAATTCTTACATATTTACATATATAATGCTAAAGTTTGATGTATACTTTACCTATGCATGACACGATGCATTTACTTTAAAACAAGTAATAGTGACATTTTTTTGCGATGTTGTGTGTAAATATCAAAGTTTAGGTGTTAGATATAAACATATACAAATTATGTGGTATGTAAGTAACTCCCCCAAAAATATTAATATCATATAAAAGATACCACTCATTAACTTTTTTTAAAATGAAATAAAACTTTTCATGCATAAAAAGTGTTATATAAGCAAATATCAAACTTTAGGCAATACATATGTAAATAAATAATAATTATGTGATATGTATGCAAATCTTCTTAGAAAATGCTACTTTTGGCAATATATGTTTAGAACAGACATGATTTACAAATATCCTCATTTCATATTTTCTTGATAAAATATACCCAAAAATTCATTTTGAATGAAATTACACTCAGCATTTACTCTAAACCTTTTGAAACTTTATTGAACTAGTTTGAATTAGAATCCTCATCATTTGAATCATCCTAATCCTAGTTACCTCGAATCATGATTTGTTTCGACCTTAACATTCAAACGTTCATTTCATATCTCCAACACAAAATCTTTCTTTCCATCACACAATCATTATTATTGTCAAAATTTGGCCCTAGATGGCTCTTCTCATTTACAAGCAAATCTAATAAATACTTGATCTTAGCAAGCTCCTATCATGAATTTAGAATTTATTCTCTTTCACACGAAGATACTCGTTGATCATATGATGCCCATGTGAGCTCTTCTTCTCCTATATTTCTTGGTCCAGTAGATGGCCCAATGATTCAAACCAAGGTTCAGATCCAGATTTGAACCAAAGTTTGAAGAAAGGCTTGAACCAAGGGTCAAATAAATTTTGAACCAAGTTCAATCCCAGTTCAAATAAAATTGAAATATTTTTAGAAGGTTTTGACTTGTAGTGCACAAAAATAAGAGGCATGTATTAAAAGTAATTTTAATCAAAATTAAGCTTTGAATATATTTATCAAAATAAATATATAAGAGGATATTTGTCCAAATATGCACATTTTGAGGCATGCACTTTATATCCAAATTAAATCAAAATAGATATATGATAAGATATATTTTACATTAATAAGTTAATCTTAATAATATTTTTATGTGATTTAATTATTAAAATACTATACAAATAAATTAAAAATAAGGTATAAGATAAGTATATAAAAATTATATATATCTCTTAAATTTCACAAGAAAATTATAAATTAATCGCCCTTATTTTTAAACTTTTAATTATCTTGGTAAATTTTTTTTAGAAATTTATAAAATGTTTAATATGATAGGACTTAAGCCATTTCATGAGCACTAGGAGGCTAAGAGGCTATTAAATCCATAAATTATGAGAAAGCTTAAATAGATTGTGGAATTATGCTTAAAACAGTTCAAACACAGTACAAAATGCGTGTGATGTGACAATGCACCACTTCCAAAGGCCCTTAATCAACACCACTTATAGTAATTTATTTTCTAAAATAGATATAGAGCTAAAAAATATTATTTTTATTGAGAGTAAAGCTTCTCAGTCCCACTATCATTGTACCCAACCATCCCAAAAATCATGATGTATGATGATGTAATAAAAAAAAATATAATATAAAGAATTAAGTCAAATTATAATGATTGCTTTTTGTCACAAAATGAACTTAACTTTATTATCTTACTTTCACTCATCCATACATAACATAACAAAAATAATCATTATACATATATATATATATATAAACTTATGTCAATAGCTTAGTTCAAGCAATTAAAAGTTGTAGAATTAAAACTATAAAACATTATTAAATGTAGATCTAGAAGAACTACTAAATCCAGCTCGCTTAAATTTTCAATAAATGTTAAAAACTTTATATTTTTATAGCTATACATATCATAAAATTTGTATATATGTACATATTTAACACTTAAATTTTAACATTTACTTATAAGATACTTTAATATCATAATCACAACAAACTATATAAAATATAAGTGATGCTTAATCTAAAATGATATTATGTAAATATTAAAACTTAAATTATATATATATATATATATATATATATATATATATATATATATGTATATATATAACAATTATGTGATCTAGATATATAATATTTTAAATTTTTATAACTTAATAAAAAAAGACAAAGTTCAAGGAAACACAAAAAATGACAGCAAAATCATAATTTTAACTTATTATAGCCTTCTCACCGCATCAGATGATAGTTTATTTATTTATTTTCTCACACTTTAAGCAACTCCTTTATGAAATCAGCAAGCGAATCCTCCTCCCTTACCGTCGTAGCCCAGTTTGCTCTAATCCTCATTCCTTCACGGGCCTATCTAAAGTATCCGGACAAATCTGCTGTGACATTGTTTCCAAAAAACGCTTCGATTTCATCAGCCTTCTCTTCAGAAGAGAACTGTGGGACACATATTAAGGTTAACTAATGATTCAGAAAAAAAAAATGGAGGCTTTCTAATATAATAAATATGAAATAAGAGGCTAATGTTTGGTGACAAACCAGAGAAATAACTTTGCTAACAAAATAACCCACTTGAGACCCAGAAGAACCCCAAGTCTGTGAGATGTTATCCCAGTTTTCCTACAAAAAAAAAATGATCATAAAATTTGATATTTAAGTTATAGATTCCAAAGGTTAGACAACGCAGGCTATATTCATATATTTTAGGATCATTTTGTTGCAACTTGCATAAATTAATATATTGTTATCACACATCCAAATATCTCGAAGGTGTGATTCAAGTAAAGTTAGTCCGATTCAAGGTATTTCAGAAAAATAATGAAGATCAAAACAACAAGCTTGCTCAGATTAGAATGAGCTCGTCGAGATCATAGTGTAGGAGTGTCAATTCAAGTTCATGGATTGGGTTAAAATTTGACCCGAAGTTGACTCAACTTGAATATGCTTGCTCCCTCAATAATTGTCTTTTATATCATGAGATTCCTTAACATCTTTTCCGTTGACAACCATAAAATCAAAATGCACCGAATTGATTATGAGAAGACAAATTTCATTACTAAAGATGAACTATATTGTTATGAAGTGACACGCTTCGATTTGACAAATGCAGGGAAAATATATCAACGTATGATGGATGATGAGCTTAAATAAAATAAGTGATGGAATATTAATGTTTATGTCAATGGCTTGCTAGTAAAAATTAAGACTTAAGAGCACATTCTTGATATGAAAGAGAACTTTGCCATAATATAAAAATAAAATTCAACATGCATCTCAAACAGCTAAAATGCACTTTTGATGCAAGATTTGGAAAATGTTTAGGCACCCTAGATGGAATCAAAGTGAATTTAAACGAAGTAAAAGGAATTTTGGACATTCTTTCTCTAAAAATAACCAAGAAATTACAACAACTAATCAGAAGAATTGCTGTGTTAAGTTCCATCTTCTCAATGTTGGGAAAAAAAATGCTCACCCTTCTTTAAAATCTTAAGCGCAAAACATTTTGCATGGAATATGATATACTTTAAACAGTGCATCTAAAAAAACCAAATAGGATAAACCCAAAACATTAAAAAGAATAAAATCATCATGCTTACTAATATTAAGAAGGCATAAAATCAAAAACCATGATGATTCATTTCTTGGAAGTAATGAGAAATATGTGTTCTAGAGGTTAGTTGAAATAATAAAAGATTTATTTGTATGATGGAGAAGTCAATAAATAAAAATAATTGTGGTTACTAGGAAAAATAAAGAATGCATATTTACCTTGAACCACTTCCATGCAACTTCGTCCTTCGTCTCAATCCTGAGACTCCAAAGTGCATCTTGAGCCATCACCTAAAAATAATCCAAACTAATTTGTTCACTTAATCAAAAAAACAGTGAATATTTGCATGTGCAAGAAAAGAAAAGAAAAGGATGAAATTGATACCTCAGATGAAAGGACAAAATTTAAAGCTTCAAGAACAATATCTGGATCAAGGGACGAAGCCAAACATCCTAATATAAAATAATAATAAAAAATTATCAATGAAAATTCAAGTAAATAATTCACTAGCACTTTTTCAAATCTTCATACTGCATGGTAGTTGCTTAAACATGCTTACCCAGTATACGAATTTTCTCTTCTCTTTGATCAGTCTCTCTATAAATCTTTAGAAGAGAGTCGTAGCCATATCTATTTGTCTTATTGATAACAAGCATGACAACTTCATACACAACCTTATTATAACAATGAAAAATACAACATATATCATATCAGCAACAAGTCAAATTAAATTGGTGCTTGTAGAGACGTATGCTTGTTTACATACATGTCTGGTTTTAGTAGGAAGGAGTGAGGTATTTCTATCCTTCAAGAAGGCATCAAAGCGCTTCAACCCTTCATCTCAAGTGAGAGAATCCCCAAACTCAATCAAAGCAGTCATTGTCCTCTTAGAGTCTGGCTCCCAACCTAACCTTCTATAAAGCAAGCCAAAATAGACTAAACACTGAATTGAAGAGACATCAATGAAAATGCAAAATATATTGAAAGAAAATAATTAACTAATGTTGGTGATAGCTTACTTGCGAATCTTTGAGAAGACTAAGTAAAATTTCGTGATGTTACTAGATAACTCAGGTCTGCCATCACCTATCACATGTGCTATGTCGTAACACACCTACAAGACACAAAAAGAGGGGGGGCATGAAAATTGTAACTATTGAACTAAGAAACAAAAGAATAAGCATGAAGAATTACATACGCTGATTAAGTGAGAAATGACAGTATAATCAGGTTCTTCTCAAAAGGCTTTCATTAAAGAGAGCAATGATGACATATTCTGCTTGGAAGCCATGCATAGTGAATATGAATCATCCAAGATCCCTATATTAGAGGAATAAATAATATAAGTATATATATAATGATTAAAAGGACTAGAAGTGATGATGATATATTAATTACCAAATCTGTCGGGTGCAGATAGTTTGTTGTTATCTAATGCATATCTGATTCCAGTTTCAAGCTCACCTTCATATTTCACCCTATAAAAACCTGTCTGATTAACGTTGAATTTGGTCCAAAGACATTGACCTTTTTCCCATTATTATTAGCGGCCAAAAATCAAAAGTTGAGAAGCATTAATTTGTTCAGATGTTGTTTTTTGAAAGCGTCTTTGTAGTTGCATATGAACCACAACTCGGTGTGATAGAACAATCCACTCAACCGTAGTGGAACCATTAGCGAAAAAAATGAGGCGCAATAAAGAAAAAAATATTTTATCTAGTATATAAAATTAGGAAGATGAAAACATTTCAAAACAAGCATAACCTCTCCAATTGCATTGACAATTTCAAAATGCTTGTTCAAGTTTTAATATTGAGTACCAGCATTAGACAAATGGTTTATGTACAGTAATCTCATTGCATTCCTACGTACAGGGGAAAATAAGGGTAAAAGTGATGGTAAACATTATTAAGATTTTATATCATAATCTAAGGTCCTACTATGTGGATCCTAATCCAAAAAAGTTATACTTAATAACATTATCTTAAGGAAAAAAAAAGGAATTAGAGGGTTTGCCTTCCTTCTAGACTTGTATATGTCTATTGATATGGGCTCAATGGTCAACATATCCCTGATTTAAACTCTATTAGGGACCAACAAGGTTTGGGTTGTCAAGCTCTTTGAGCAAAAGACAGAGAGAGAGAGAGAGAGAGAGAGAGAGAGATTAAAGCCACATAATTTCTAATAAGAATGACAATATTAACACAACGTTAAGGTGTAAATAATTCAAGTTTGAGTGAGGTAAAGTACTATTTGGTTTGGCTAAGCAAACAAGTTGAAATTTTAGTATGTATTTGGCTCGATAATTTATTGAATACTATAAGCTATTTATGAAGAAAGTTGTATATAAATTATATATATATATATGCTACAACATATCTATACAGCACAAAAATCTTTATCCCACTATGTGTGGTTCTACATGTATCATTATTCTCCATTGTGTCTAATGTCAAATTCTCATTTAATTCTACTCTCATTTTCATACGACAACATTTTATGTGGCTAAACCATCTAAGGCTCTCTAATCTTATATGTCATTAGAGCTACAACCTTATCATATATTCATTTATCTCTAAAAGTAAAGCCACTCATCCACTGAGCATCCTCATCTCTACTAACTTAATCCATTGCTTCTCTTTTCTTGAACATTTTTTGTGCCATAAATTATTGCGTCTTACCACCATCTTATAAAATTTTCCTTTAAGACTAAGTGGTATTTTCTATCACAAGGATGCATTCCTCCACTTCAACCATTCAACTTGAGTTCTACTAACAACATCCCCATCTATTTCACCATCATTTTGAACTATAGACCCAAGGTGATATCTAAAACAATCACTCTTTTAATGACTTGGTCACTAATGTCACAACCCCACCATTAGATCTTCTAAAAGCACACTATATTTTTAGTTTTAGATCTACTTAAATGAAAACCTTTAGACTCTGGTTGACCTCCATAATTACAACATATATATATATATATATATATATATATATATATATATATATATATATATATATATATATATATATTTTATGTTGACATAAACATAATTGAGCAACTATCAAGCCAAACACAATCAAACAAAGACTGTTCATATTCAATTAGTTAAATAAATGAGCTTATTAAATAGCCTAATATGGGCTAATTATCAAACCAAACAAGACAATGTACAAACAATAAGTTTGTCGACAACCCTAGCTACATGCAATTCAAGATCCTCTTTGTGCTTCATTATAATTTCTGCTCAATATGGCATTATAATCTGTTTGACATGGCGAAGAGATGGTGATGGCTATCCATTATCTAGCTTATTAAGGATGAATTTATGCCTCTTGAGTTAGGTTAGAGTTGGCCCATTAAATGGGTTGATTCTAACCATTAACTCCATTTCCTTTTTAAAAATACAAAAATTCATTAAAAATTATTCTTGTTTTTTAGAATTTGAAGAATTATGTATTTTGGTGATGATGAGTGCAATAACTCGCTCTACTAACCTATGAATCATTTATTTAATCCATTTGACTAGAAGTAAGCTTTGTCAAATTTTCTTCTATGATATTAAATTAGGATATACTTTAATATCAATAATAATAAGGAACATTCTAAATATAATATAATTATATAATTATTGTTGAAAGTCAAGTTGAAAGTCAAAATCAAATTCTACCTTGAAATAGGTTTGCTAGAAAGTATAGTACATATATCAATATTATCTTTTGAAAGTTGAGTCATTGTCTAGATTAATGTATGGTATGTGGTTTGATATGTTACAATGGATCTTATGATTCAATCAATTCTCGCACTCATATAATTAGTTTGAAATCAAGGATTTTGTTATCTTTTGCTTATTTTAATAGTGTCCATCTTATCATAAATGTTAAAATATGGAGATTAATTATCTTTATCTAACTCATACAAATTTCTCTTCTATTACACTCTACCCAATTCTCATAAATTTGCTACCTATCAACATTTACTTAACATTTATTATTTAATACCTACCTAATAATTTCATACTCACTAAGTAAAGAGATGGTTCTATTGTATGATGTACCCTAAAATTATTAGTAGAAAAAAGACAAAGGGAAGAGGGAATTTACCTTTTATCCGTAGTAGGAAAAAGTGCCTGTTAGAGTAAGAAGATAGGAAGAAGCTCTAGCATCCAAAAAGGGAAGAAGTTAATAATAGCAACAACGCATTTTTTTCATGTCCAACCCTTAATTTTGAAGTAGGTGGCTGCATACTCTCTTAATTATTAATATAGAAATGGTGGCACCTCTATCTTTACCTTTATATATACACGAAGAAATCTTTAATGCACTCCTCTTTTAAATTTAGTTAAATATTATATCTCTGTGTGGTCTTAAAAGTAGGTGAATATCACCTAACAACATAAAGAATATTTCTATATATAAAAATCAAGGGAAAATATATGACTTCATATGGTCAAAATAATAGGTATTACTCTTGGCTAGCAGCAGAGAAATCTAAAAGAACATTCTCCTAAGACAAATAAGAGAGGTGCATCATTTGTTTCAGTCTCCTAAATCAATAAGTGGGAGAACTAATTTTTTTTAAATTCAGCTTAAATTTAAATCATTTCCAAAACCCCATTCTTCAACTCCTATTTCGTATGAGAAAAGTAGAATCAACATAGGAAGAATATAAAAGCAAGCATAATGAGCATATGGCTCTTCACTGATACCCATGAAGTTATGAATTTTAGATTTCTCACCACATAGCAAGATAGGCTATAATTCTTATAAGAATTTTAGGAAAACTTCAAAAAGAGCACTGAAATAGATCTGAAAATAATTAAGCAAAAAAATGAAAATGATGAAGACATCAAATTAAAAGGAGAGAAAAACATTGTATTTGTGTACCTATTCAAGTTCTAAAATTTCATCCCTCAAGGTCACATGAACAACTGGAAAACCCTTTTGCTTTGTCCATGAATCCATCAAAATATTTACTTGGACACCTGACTCTTCCTCAATAACATTCCACAAGTCCTCGCTCTTTACATTGGAAAAAGCAAATCTTTTCACATATGAAGCCAATGATTTCTGAACAACAAATTAGTAGGTTAGAGAAATAGAATCACAGACATTATTCAATAGATAGATCAATTCCAGATTGTTATTAGCACTGTGATGAAGATAATTTTAAAAGGAAAGATAGCTATCCAAAGCCTGTAAAAAATTATGATATTCCAAGATTTAACATTCATCATCACATTATCACATAGCCTTAAACAATAGAGACCTTTAATGGAGTATTGAGAATATAATAAGAATGATTCACTAGATCATATTCCATTGCATTCTCTATACTAATGATCCAAATGGACTATAATGCTGCATTCATATGCACATTTATAGGTCAGTAATGAAACAATAGCTAAAGCACCAGTAAGAAAATGTTGAAACAAAACTAATATCACGTGAACATAAAAGACAAACAAAAACAAACCGGGAAACTCTTATAGCCCAAACTCTTAACCATCGAGATATTATCACTTTGGCCTAATAGCCTCATAAATTTATCCCCTTAGTGTAACTTCCTAGGGGGTTGCCTATTCTAGGAGTGCTCCCATACAAGCGCGCTTAGTTTTGGGATTCTAATGAAATTCTAACTATTATACCAAAAAACAGTACAATGTTTAAAAGTTTAGGTTCAATACTTAAAGAGATTCACAGAAAGGACTTTCAAGTTAGCTCAAAGGCGAACAACTTAGAATAACTTGTATATTATAGACAAATTCACCATTATAAAAAATCAAAATTTTTTCAAATCAATAAATAAAAAATAACAAACCTGAAAAGACTCAGCACCAAGGTAACTTTGCAACATTTGGATAAGGGAGGCACCTTTTGAGTAAGTGATGCCATCAAAATATGCATCAATCTTGCTAGCATGGTTTATATTGAACTGCACAGAAAAACTACAATTATAAACATATGCTATAAAATGTAGTTGTGAACATCAAAAACATGGAAGTAATAGTTCTTCATAAGTGTAGTGCAAGAAAACTAGAACAAATGAAATGATAATTTTTTTGTCAATAGTATTTATGATAAAGTTAGGAATAAACAATAGCAACATTAACCAGTATTCAGCAATGGGGTACAATCTAATTCAAGGTAAATTCAGGTTTTTAAAACCAGAGTTTATAGCAAAAATTGCTTTATTGTTGTATATATATATATATATATATATATATATATATATATATATATATATATATATATATATATATATATATATATATATATATATATCAAAATAACATTACCTCAATAGGATGTGCTTCCTCAAGTGCATCCAATCTAAGGCCTGAAGCAGTAGAATCAAGGAATCGCGTCTGACTATTCCACTCAGGAAATAGGGAATCTTCTACTAAATAACTAAGCTGTAAATAAGCGATTAAATCCATTCAATAATTTCACAATTAAATGCATAAAATGAAGAAAGACATGACAAGAAGGTTAGAAGACCCATGTTGCAAAACCCTCATTGAGCCATAAATAAGTCCACCATTCCATGGTGACAAGATTACCAAACCACTGATGTGACAGTTCATGTGTAACAACATCTCCCACCTATAAATGCCATTTACACAAATAGTCTACAAACATGAGATGCAATGACAAAAACTTATTTTATAGATCTAATGAGCATGTATTTTCTGAAACAGACTAGATTATCAAGAAAATCACATGAAATTCTTGAAAAAACTAGTTATCCAAAAGAAAGCAGAAATTGGGTGAACATAGAATGCCGATTAACAAATGATGGAAATCAATGCCAAACAAATCAAAATTAACTAAAGCAAATGCATATTACATGTTGTTTATTTTCAACCAATGATGGGCCCATCATTGAGCAGAGCCATTTCTGTAAAAGTCACTAAACCAAAGCCACTAACAACAAAATATGGAATTGCAATCATGTCAAGTTTAGGGAGTGGATAAGGCACTGCAAAATACCTGAGAAAAAATCAATTTATTGTGAGAAAAGTAGGCAACCACATTGAATAAAAACAAAAAGGACATTTACATATATATATAGCACACAATTCTTATATATTTATATATCTAACACCTAAACTTTGATATTTACATACATAGCACCCAATTCTTTAATATTACATCAAAAATAGAACCTTTATTAATTTTTTTTATAGTTAAATGCATGTTTTTAAATATAGAAAATGTGTTATATTTGTACATATCAAACTTTAGATATTAGGTATTAGATCTTTAAATGCATAAGAATTGTATTATGTATCCTAACTAATTTCATATAAAAAAGCTATAAGAAAATGTTTCTTTATATGGCAAGCATGAAATACGAAGCCAAAGAATTACTGTTTGAAAAGATCCAATGTTTTCACAGCAATATCCAAAGCAAATTTTCCTTGGCTAGTTTTACCAAACTCACAGTAGACTCGAACATTAATCCCTTGAATAAGATCAACAAAAAAAGCAAAATTAAAACTTACTTTGCAAGGTGAACAAAAAATAAAATTTTATAGAATTTTCAATCATGCCATCTTACCATCAATTGTGGAAGCTTCTACAAAATCAAACAACCCCACAATAACGGCAACCAAATAAGTGGACATGATGGGAGATTCCTCGTAAAAAAGCTTCTTCACATTCCCCTCTATTTCTTGTTTAACAACTGGCATATTGGACAATGCTACTTTATCTGAAGGCACTTCCAAAGTCATCTTGAATGTGGCCTGGAATAGAATTTTAGATATAGAGACCAAATAGTTTAGATTGACAAAAATGAATTATCATTTGGACTCTTGACTGAAATATACATCAAATATGATTAACAACAAAAATGTTTGTGTTGATTAGTTGCAGAGTATAAAGATAATATGTTTAACAAACATATTATCTAAAGAATGACTGTAAGTAGATCAATGCACTCAATAAATAGTTTAAATTCAACTTGATTAATACTCATTTAAAATAATATGTTTCAACCTTTTTGATGAATTTGAAGACTAAAGGAATTAAATTTAACATAATTCAACTTATACAACTTGTTTACTTATGATGGTGAATAAATTTTTTTATTGTTTAACAAACAACTTATCAAAGAAGAAGTATTATTTAATTAAAATTTAATTGAACTCCCAATCCAATCATCATAGTGAAGGCAGATTACGAAGGAACCGTTTCCAATACCATGTTATTGAGACGAAGATGTTGTGAATGAACCAAAAAATGTTGGGGGTCCTCACTACACGCATCTGCTCTAAGCATGTAGCATCACCGTCCTGGCCGATTTCCTCAGCGTTCACATAACCACCTGCTCTTCGTAAACGAAGCCTCCAATTTAAGCTTCTCTTACTAACTCGCTCCTCTTAGCGAGCGGGCCAATCATTTGTTGAAACTCCAACAACCTTTTATCGATTCACCTTATGCAAGTGGCACAGTGGTTGAGCTTTAGAAGTCTTAGGTTCAAGTCTTTGCCACGTGTGTGAGTTTATGATTAAATTGGCTCAAATATCTAAAAAAAAATCAGGAGGTAGATCCTTCACAATCAAGTGACTAGTGGGACACATTATCTTTGATAGATAATCTCGAACAGAAGTAACTTCCCATGGGACCAAATTTAATGGTCTTGTCAAAACTGACCACCTATTCTCTTGGAAGGAAATAATTTGTTTTTTGAGATATTTGAGGAGCCATTAAACTCACACAACATGCATGTAATGAACCTAAAACCTCTTTGAAAGCCAAAGCTCTCAACCACTAAGAGAAAGAAATATTGATCTCACACCAATTCTGCCAAATCTTCTAACCCGGGTCTCCGCATACATGGATGATGAACTTGCTCGTGTCTAGTTGAATGCATAACCTCACCGTGGAGGCTCGCATCCTGCAGAGTTGTCGAGGGCTCCCCACCGACAACCATGCACCAATGCCTCAGTAGGTCCTTGATTCATTCATCAACATTACCAGTTGTAACTGGGGATGCTTCAGGCCCTTGGGCAATATCTCTGCTATATTCTCGCTCGATTTCCAGATTAGAACTATCTTCTACTTGCCGCCATAAGGATCTTCGACCACTTACCCTTATTGTCCATAGTGTGGGAAGTATCACCATTTATAGTTTATCGCAGTTTTACGTTTAGAGTGGTGAGCTACTCGCTCATGATAGGAAACGCTATTGAATGTGAGAATCACGTATTTTTAGAAGGAAGACTAAAAAAATCAAAATATAGATTATAATTTATGGCACCAACATCAAAAATTATATTATAAGATACTTTCTTATTAGAGCCTTTTGTGTAATATGATAAGCTTAGAAAATATTGAAAAAAATTTGAACTCATTTTCTCTAAATTTTTTTAGTATGGGCCTTTAAATTTTTGAGAATGATTTGATTTATTAGTTTAATTTATTTGTTCATCTAAGAATGTATGATAGCCATACTGATCATTTGAATATATAAATTCTTCGAAAAAGATGTGAATATTTATCTGATAAACTAGGCCTCTTTATTAATGATGATTTTTATAAGCTGGTCAAATTAATAAATGATTTTTTTTCAGACAACTACTTACCATTAGTGTTAGTAATTTTTATAATAGCTTTGCTTTCACTGAGTTGATGAAGTATTTTATTGTCTATAATGATCAATTTTTATTACACAATGGCTCTTAAAAGGGTACCATGATGTTGATTGCCCACTAAGTGAAAGGCTGAAGGCTTTAAAGAGATGAGAGTTTTTCCCAACAAATGTACTTGCTGTACTTTTTCATCAAATCAAATGCATTTTGATTTATATTGGGCTAGTAAAATCCTTGTCGTAGGATTCCAAGAGTGAGTGGTTTGTCCCCAAGTGCTCCCCATATATATCTTTGAATAGATTTCTCAAAGTATGTACTCAACCTCTTATGATTAAAGACACTTAACTATGAACGCATGAAGGCTCTTTTATATAATTTATCTCTAATAATACTAAAGTTTGCAACTTATCCTTGGAGATAAATGATATCCATTAGGTCTTAAGCTAATATCCTATTACATAAGAAGGATAGGCACCATCTGAGAGGTATCTTTTAATTCTTCAATGAAATGTATTCCATATGATTTTTTATATAACAAAAGTTTATATTCCTAATGCACCTTCTCTTATATAAATCTCTTATTATTGAAATTGTTAACTGAATAGAGCAATGTATTCTTAAGATATGTGGATGATCTAATATGTGTTGATACAAGAAAGAAGTGATTTCACGAAGTTAAGGTACTATATTAACTATGAGTAATGAACATTGGTGCATCCCTCAACATGAGATGCCACAAGATATGAATTGATGTAAATCATGCAATTTTGAGCTCCATAAGCAATAGCAATTTCTAGACTTACCATAAGAGCTTTATAATTGTGATATTATTAATTACAAAAAAAGTTTAGGAAAAATCAGTATTTTTAAGTCATAGTAAAAAGAAATAAGCAAGACCTTTGCCCCAATATCAAAACTCACATATCAATATATAATATCCAATGAGGTGACAAAAAGGAAGTAGAAAGTGATACAGTTGAGTTAAGGAATGTACATTCAACCAAAGAGTCAGCAAGTATTTGCCTAAGTAAAAATGAATATCACTAACCAATTGATTAGCTAAACAAAAACTATTAGTTTTCAAAAGAAGATTTTGAGTGAAAGCTTAGTATATATGCTAATGATATAACTTTCTGGTTGAGAATAATAGCACCAAGATGATCATATCTACTAATGAATATACTCCCTCTTTATTTGGTAGAATCTTACTAATATAATATCTAGAGTATTACTTCTCATTCTTCCCTTATATTAGCATTGATCATAATGTATGGAGTGAAATAGTAAGATATAAATGGTGCATTTCTTTTAGAATAGCTTTGATAGTAAAGGTGATGAAATCAGATATATTTTAAGTTATTCAATGGAAATTTAACTCTCATCTGTCAGTTGAAAGTGAGTATTATGAGCATCTCTCAGTCTCTTGAAGAATGACAACTATTTAGCTCATGAATAAGCTAAGAATCTAGATAAAATTGCTATTCATTTATTTAAGAATTTTATCACAATATTTTTAGATGTGTAATATTTTGTATAATCTTGTTCTCTTCTGGATTTACTTTGATTCCTTGATGGGTAACTATAAATCCTAAAAATTTACTTATGTAACCTCAAAAATATATTCAGCTGGATTGAGGTATATATTGTAATGTTAGAGGAGGAAAAAAGTATTATTTTAAATTAGAAAATTATTTTGCTCTTTCAAAACTTTTTATTAGCATATCAACTCTATAATGCATCCTATAAGACCTTTTAAGACTTTGTTTATGAGATATGTATAAGCAGTAACATCATTTTTAAATCTAAGTAACATTACATGATAATAATATAATTTTATTAATTTAGAAAGAAGTTGCTTCTTCATCAATGAGAAACTAGAAAATAGAAATAATTCTTAATGATTCTCTAATTGGTAGGGAATTTTTTGATGAAAATATTGGTGAGATGACTAAAGTTTTGAATTCTTCCTTCAAAGAGGGAACATAATCAAGAATAGGCTTGACTCTTGAAAATCACTGAGAAAATCTAGTAGAGAAGCACTCCAAAGTTTGCTCAATATGCATGATGCTTTGTAGTGATCGATATGGTAGGAACCACTACAAAAATCTATAACCAGCATCTTAGATTCCTTTAGAAATAAATATTAGAGAGTTTTATCAATCAAAGGCATAGATTACTAAAAGTTTCATCGAGAAGTAAGCTTCCTCGATCCCTCATAAAAAAAATCTTCTTAAATAAGATGTTGTAACTTATCATTCAATTTCCACTATTAGCTAATGGTGGGTCTTAATGTGCTTTTGTTGACAAATATAAAAAAAATTTGAAGGTAATAGATGTGGTCATTTTCTTAAAAGGAGGAGAGACATGGTGACTAGAATAGCAAATGAGAGATTTATTACAAAAAAATTAGAGTCAATTAATTGATATCCTAGATGAAAATAGGATTTCAAAAATCTCTATGATATAAGAATTCTCTTTATTAAAATTCTTATCTAAATTTTGTAAAAATATTATCCATTTATAGACTTCTAGACAAGGCATTTTCAACTCTTTTTTTTTAAAAAAAAATAAATCTACAAGATCAAAATCCACATCAAATTGTCCAAATCAAACTTTTCTTCAACTTGGAAAGTAACCATGTGATCTCATCATTGGAGCAAGCATTTAGGTCTCCATAGTTTGGATCTTTAATGATTGTATGTGGTTATATAGCATTCGTTGATAGCAAAGTCTTTGTTACTTTAAATATTAAATTGATAAAAATAAATTGAAAAGATAGAGGAATCAAATTTATCATCATAAAAAATTGATGAAGATGAGATACATTCTTGATATCAAAATATTTCTCCCTTCAAGAGCAGTCTAATGATGCAAAAGACCCAAAAAGCCAGAGTAATTTTAACTATTTTTTTATATGAAAATTAGGCTATCAAAAAATAGTGGTAACAGACCACTATTTTCAGGCCAAAATATTTATCTAATTAAGAGTAATCCAATGCTTTCGATGACTTGTGAATTGGTTGACTATAGGTGCACTATAGCTTGGCTCATGAATCAATCATTAATAGAGGCTACTCTAGCTTAGTCTTCATGTATGCATGCGATCAACACAAATCTAGGCAAGTTCTTATCACTCAAGGTAGTGCCACTAGATAATCGAAATGGCCAAATGAAACACATGAGCTTACCCTTGAATTTTTTCTTATATATATATATAGAAGAATATGATCGGATCAAGTCAATTAATATGAAAGATTATCTCTCTTTGTGAGTTATTTCATTAAAATAATTTTTTAGATATATTTTTTAAAATGAATAATTAATAAGAATATTAATGTAATTATTAAATTATGTGAAATAGCAAAATTGCCTAACCTTGAGTGCAGGCTCATCCCAGCATGGGAAACATCTTCTAGCATCGGCTGGCTCGAACTTAGTCACCGCCATAAACTTCTTACCATTGTACTCATATTCACTAGCGTGATGCAAGAGAGAATTAAAAAAAAAAATTTAATTTTTTTTAATATA
Source organism: Cymbidium sinense (assembly GCA_021442155.1). Classification (NCBI taxonomy): domain Eukaryota; kingdom Viridiplantae; phylum Streptophyta; class Magnoliopsida; order Asparagales; family Orchidaceae; genus Cymbidium; species Cymbidium sinense. Next base: position 275,446 of record JAKCPB010000746.1, on the reverse strand, counting down.
GATGACAAATTCCTTATTACATGCAACTTTCGATAAAATAATAATAGTAATTTGTCTCACTGAGAAAATTGATAAAAAAAATCATATAAATATATAATTAGAATTAATTTTTATTTTTTTACTATATGATATTATATTTAATTATAAAATTATTTCACTTTCACAAGTTATAATATTTTATAATTAATTTAACATTATGTTATCTAAAAATAGATTTTTTTTAAAAAAAAATATCTGTGACTCAATAATTTAAAAAAAAAATCAATTCCACTAATATTACAAATTCGAGTCATACATATTTTATAATTTATTCAAATAAATATAATTAAGATAAAGTATACAAATATACAATAACTTCAAATTAAAATCAATTTGAATTGAATAAAAGCTAATGATCTTTTAAATATACTTAATTAGTTCAATTGAAAAAAATTGAAAAAATTGTCAAATTATTAAAGAGATAAAATATATTATTATTATATATATATATATATATATATATATATATATATATATATATATATATATATATAATATTAAACAGTATCTATTAAAAAAATTTAATTTGTTTTAAGATTAATGTAATATTAAATGATTATATAATGCACTTATAAAAAATTCTCTCATAAATATATAAAAAAGAGATAAAATATTTGCATAAGCATAATTAAAATGTCGCCAAATCAATGAGATTACCTTATGTAAAATCCCTTCTTTCGATCCTGGAGGAGGATTCCATCAAACGCCATCCGCAGAATCCCTTCCCCGTAGGGTAAGACATCGTTGAATCCAAGCACCAGGATTTCATCTTCCTCAACGGCGATAATCTCCGGATACAGTTTCTGAGAAAACCCCAAATACAAAAAAAAAAAAAAACATCCACTCAATCGAGTTTACGCACTTCCTTTCATTCTCATAGACGATGAATCGAGTACCTGATAAGGGCCATGGCTCCGGAACGAGACCGACTCATTCACTATCGCAAGCTCGGCGACGTTAAGGACGAGGAAATAGGTGTCCTCGACGACGTCGACGGTGATCTCGACGGTGCCGGCGAACTTGAAAGCGTCGAGATTGGGCTTGAGGAAGATGTCGCAGTTCTTGGGGACGGCGAATTTTGGAAGGCGCGCTTGTCCTTTGAACTGCTCCAGGCTCTGCGATTCCGCCATCGCTCCATCTCCGTTCAGGCAAGCGATCATCGCCATCCTCATCGTTATAATCATCATCATCATGGCCGACGATGGTCGTTCTGCATGGGAAGGTAGCGATACTGTGGCTGCTTTTATGAGGGCAATGTCATCTTAACTGAGTCGAAATTATTTGAATAAAAAAATTTGAGGAGCTTGGACTATTAAATAATATATAATACTAAGTTATCTTAAAACCATTAAATTTAGGAAGATGAAAATCCCCCTAAAATTTATTTTAAAAATCGTTTGATATTTGATTAAAATTAGTTTTGCTTAATTATATAATATTGTATTTAATTATAATTTTATTTTACTTGTTTTTGATAGTGAAAAAGATACAATAATTAATTGTACAATTATAATATTACCAAATACATCAACAGCAAGAACAATTATTTTCATAATAAAAATATATTATTTAAAATTAAATTTGAAATGCAACATAACACTAGAAATTTTTTTTAAATTAAGATGTAATATTTTATGAATATATTTTTATGAAAATTAAAAAAAATAATAATAATGCCAAACAGGCCCTCCAATAACTTTATATTATATATAAAATTTTCGCTCAAAAGAAATTTACAAAAGTTAATATATAAGATGATAAATAAAAAATAATGTCAAATAGGCCCTCCAATAACTTTATAATGATTTTTTCAGTGTCAATAAATATAATTAAAAACAAAAAAGAATAAAGAAAATTACATATAAAAGTTGTTGGAGGGATTGTTTGACATTATTTTTTTAGTTTTCTTAAAAATATATTTGCTATTTTGTTGAGATGGACTTCTTGTAATTAAAACAATTGAAGATTTGACATATCAGATAAACACAATAAATAAATATATTTTAAAAAAATAAAATAAAATTAGTGTGCATATATAATGTTATTTAACACATTTTATCTTTAAATATCTTTTATTACTACTAAAAAATTCAATCTGTGTATTTCTCAATTATATTGATGCTATATGGATGGATTAATTTTTCTAACGAACCAGTTTGAATTAGAATTTTTTTTTTCAGCTTGAATTAGAATTCTCATCATTTGAATTATCGTAATTTCTAGTTATCTTGAATCATGATTTGTTTCAATCTTAACATTCAAACTCTCATTTTATATCTCCAAGGCAAAATCTTTCTTTCCATCACACAATCATTATTGTTGCCAATATTTGGCCCTAGATGGCCCCTCTTCTCCTTTACACGCAAATCTAACAAATACTTGATCTTAGCAAGCTCCTATCATGAATTTAGAATTTATTCTCTTTCACATGAAAATACTCATTGATCTTATGATGCATAACTGAGCTCTTCGTCTCCTATTTTTCTTAATCGATTAGATGCCCTCAATGATTCAAACCAAGGTTCAAATCCCAATTTGAACCAAAGTTTGAACAAGGGTTTGAACCAAGGGTCAAATAAAATCTTGAACCAAGTTTAGTCACGGTTCAAATAAAATTGAAATATTTTTAGAAGATTTTGACTTGTAGTACACAAAAAGAAGAGGTATGTATTAAAAATATTTTTAATTAAAATTAAGTTTTGATTATATTTATCAAAATACATTTATAAGAGAATATTTGTCCAAATATGCATATTTTGAGGCATGAATTTTATATCCAAATTAAATCAAAATAGATATATGAAAAGATATATTTTACATTAATAAGTTAATCATAATAATATGTTTATGTGATTTAATGAATTTAATGATTAAAATATTATACAAATAAAAATTATAAATTAGGCATAAGATAACTACATTTTATATTTATATATATATATATATCTTAAATTTCATAAGAATATTATAAATCAAGCGACCTTATTTTTTAAAGTTTTTAATTATCCAGGTAAATTTTTTTAGGAAATTTATAAAATGTTTAGTATGGCGTTAATCTATATCAGGAATTGACCAGTTGAATTTTTTAGTGACAATAAATATAATTAAAAACAAGAAAGAATAAAGAAATTTATATATATAAGTTATTGGAGGGACTGTTTGACATTATTTTTTTATTTTTCTTAAAAATATATTTATTATTATGTTGAAACAATTGAAGATTTTACATATAAGATAAGTGCAATAAATATGTTTAAAAAAAATATAAAAATGATGTTAAATAGGTCCTCATATATAATATTATTTAGCACATTTTATCTTTAAATATCTTTTATTACCATTGAAAAAAAATTCAATCTATGTATTCCTCAATTATACTAGTGCCATATGGTTGAATTAATTTTCTAATTTTTTTCGCACAAAAAAATAATAATAATAGAACAAAAGTAGTACCAATAAGAGAACATATAAATCTAAGATAATGATTCCCAACAGATTCGATCATCATGATAAATTAATAGAATATAATGCTTAAAGATGACATTTAGAAAAATAAAATTAAGATTGCACTCTTTTTTAGAGGTTATTTAAAGAAATAATGATACTAATAAAATTAAGTAGATTAATTTTATGATTACTTGAATTCCATCAAAATGCAAAAGATCCATTCTTCCGATAACATCATTATTTCTTGTGTAAATAGTTCAACACTTAGGGGCTTCTTTAGGCCAGCTGTAGTTATTTGAAAAGCAGTTATGTAGTTGTTACAAAAAAATACTGATGTCTTAAAACTGTTGTTGTTGAAATTGTGATTTTATTTAAAAAATTCAGCTGTGAATCTACCGTGCTACTACTATTTATACATAAAAGACTTAAGTAACTTTATGTGTAGAATATTGTGAAACAGAAAGAAAATAAATAAATTTTATGACATTTTTAGATAACCATAAGTCAGCTAATTTACATCATGAGTTTATCCATTATTGATACTAAATAACACCAATATTAAAATTATAATTGTAACAGTTAAAGCGATCAATATTTTAAACATGTTATCTAAATGGTCTAGTCATTTAAGTTTTTTCCTCTAGTGTTATTATCCCCACATCATCACTATCTGAAGCACTCCTTTCTTATTCGTTAGCTGACATGAAAAAGTTGTAGTTATCTTATGTTTGATTTCAATGACACTTTTAGAATCTTCTCTTGATAGTTATTTTTTTAACGTGAATTAAATACATAGCATTATAAATCATAGTTATAATAGATAATTCTAAAGACAGTTGAGATCCTTGAACTCATATTTCCTTAGACAAATTATTATTAGCAATCAAAATATTAACATATATAAAGTGGCACTATAAAATATTTGGACAACAAATCAAAAGTAGAATATTAATGTACTTGTGAAATAAGTAATACAACAAAGCATACTAGTCAAACATCAACATACAAAGTTTTAAATATCAACTAAAAGCATTAATAAATGTAAGCTAGTTATAAATACTAATCATTTCTACTTTAATCATGAACGAAAGTATTTATAATTATTCTCACAGCCTTTTCATTTCCTCAACTCCTTCCCAATCATGTGCTTCATAGTCCATTGATTATTGATTAATTTCTATCATCAATTAGCCTGTTTGATACTCAAATGATTTAGGTGGGACATATGATTGATCTTCATCTACAATGTTGAATTTAATGTTATGATGCTAGGGGTAATGTTTGCTGGGGCCAAAAAAACTCACTCACCTCGAGAGATCCTACTGAGTGCTAATAAAGCACCTGGGCGAACTGCTCCCTCTGTAATGGGGAGTACAAAAATGCAGAGCCATGTCACTATAAATTCTGTTAAAAACAAATCCTCGCCCAATCCTTGTATGGCTGGAGAAGTCCTCCCAACTGGTAAAGTAGGCTTCGCAGTTTCCTCAGATAAGTAACTAAGATCAGACACACCCAATCAAAAAGGGTCATGTAGTGCTACAGTCTTCTCAGATAGAGATAATCTTGTAAGAAGCTTTGCATCCATGTACTCACAGGTAGTGCAGCTCGTGATCGTCTAGAACATCCTAATGCCCTGAAAGTCTAGTGATAATGGTTCAAAAGATAAATATAAATAGAAGGCATGGCTAGCTACCTCGCCGATCACACCTGCAACTCATCATCAAGTGCTCCTTATTAGCGTACCAAATACCGGTGGGCGACACATCTCAGCAAGTCCCAAAGGGTAACTGTCATCTCCTCTAGTCCAATCCAGCAAGTGTTACTACTAATATCCCAGAACTTTGCTACTCCACGAGCCCAATAAGAAGAAATACCTCCAAAATCAAACAAAGACACAAATGCTGCCTCATAAACCCATTTATCACATGCGTATCAGTGAGCACAAAGACACAGCCCATGTGGCCGGCGTCCATGTGGAAGACTAGGAATCCTGCCGATGGAGGAATCTCTAAGCAGGTCTAATGAACCCAAATATAACTAACGGTGGCCTAGAAGTCTAGACTATCTCATCTGCTCAATGTTGTCAGAAGCAGACTATAAAATATCATAATATCCAGAACTGACCTGAGCTACTGTGTTATCCAGAGGATTGTGGTCCCCACATTTTAGCTTAGTGGTAGCCACCCAATCTACAGAATCCTCAAAGGCAAAAGAATTTGAAGTACAGTTAGGAAGTATGGGAGCGTGCAAAGAAATTCCAGTAAAGATCACGTCCTCGCAACATATCAGTGTGCTACTCAATCTTAACCCTAATATCAATGTCTCCAGGAGCATCATTCCAATCAATATCCAACCAAATAGCCTCCTCGCTAGGCTTAGTAGATGATAGATCATCTAGTCTTCTCCACCAGAATAATCTCCTGTCAAGTGATTAGAGAAATGGTACATAAGAATCCAAGTGACAACATAACAAAGTGTAAAACAAAAAAGGGAGTTATACTAAGAAACAGTAAGAAGAAGGGGAACAAAAAAAGAGAGAGGAGAAAGTCAAAAGAGTCAACCAGTTTTCAACACACATGACTCGCTCCATGCGCGAATCATATTTGTTGAGGGGCATTTGTTGACCTTCACTTATGCTACATAAGTTAAATCGAGCTTATAAGGTGAATTCGATCGACTTCGGATGCTTTAAAGCAAATCGAGGCGAGAGATGAATCGTCTAAATGACCGCGTTGAACGGACATCACCATCACCTTCATAACATCAAAATTAGTCAAAATATAAATATTACATAATCTAACAATCAATCGATTAAGCAATCAAGCTGTCAATGTGCTAATGTATATATCAGAGTCGGGAAGCTGCGATGATGTCCAAACGACCCTTGTTCATAAAACTTATTACATCATTAGCTTTGTAATGTCAAAAACTACCAAATAAGACTATCCACGCTCAATTCGGATGAGTTTGTGTAAATGTCAAATGAGCGGAAGTGATAGCACGCAAATCAAGGATGAAATACACTGGACGTCGCCAAAATTAGTCAAAATGACCTTGAGAACTTATGGCATTGAGAACATTGGCGGTTTGAATATAAATATTACCACAAACGATAATCAACCGTCAATCAAGTCATTAATAATGCATATCGATCCGATCGAGACCGGCATAAACTAAGCACCTTCATTGTGAAATTGATTGTGTTAGTTTTTAATGTAAAATCTCTATTAAGTAAATTCTAACTCAATTCGGATAAATGTGTGCAAAAATCGAGCGATCAAAAATGATAACACGCATTTTGAGCTGAAATTGACCCAATTTGATGTCGACTTGAACCAAACGGCCTCCACTGATAAAATGGACTTCACCGTTGCATTCAGAATATCGGAATAACCTTACATACACATATATATCAACTCTATATTGAGGTCAGCATAAAGTTCATATTAAAGTCAATTAAGCGATAAAAAATATATTTAAAAAACCTAAATCTAACTCTCCCTATCGTATGCCCATCTAATCCTTGCGGTCAGAACTGGGATCCCCCAGGCGAGCTCGTCTCTCCTCCACAATCGTTTGGCCTCCTCTTCATGCACGGGATGGCACGGAAGCTCCCACACTCCCTCTCTTCCGTTTGAATGGTCGAACAGCACGTTCTCCTTATCGGTTCCCTCCTCTTTTCCTCCAACCGCTCCCTCTTTTTCTTCTTCCCTTCAAACTAAATCTAGCCCTCTCTCCCACTTTGATTTTCACTTCCCTCGTATAAAACCGCAAGCCAAGACCTCTTTCTTCCTTTTTTTCTCTTCTCTTCAACTGCAAGAAAAGGTAGGGTTCTTCTCCTTCCTCTTCCCTCTTCTTCTTCTCTTCTTCACCTTCTCAATTTCTTTCTTTCCCTCACCCTTCTCAATTTCTCTCTTTCCCTCAACCTTCTAATATGAAATTTCTCCACTTTCTTCATCCTCACCAATCAGAAATTCCCTCTTTCCCTCACCGCCACCAAACTAAATATCTCCATTTTCCCCTCATTTCTTCCAATCCAAAATTTTCCTCTTCCCTCCTCTATTCTAAACCGAAATTCCTCCCCTTCCAATGTTGTTTGCCACAGCCAGAGAGGAACACCATCATTAAACGGGTTCTTCTCTTGGTTTTTAGCATCTCCGTCTCCATCTCCTTTCGACCTTTCCTTTTCTTGTGAGAAGAAAGAACACGTCATTAAAGATTCTTCTCTCAATTTTGTTGTCTCCATCTCTTAGATCATTGTAAGCACGTAGAAAAATAAGTTTGAACATGTGTGATATCATTGTGTATATGTATATGCTCATCTCTTTGCAAGTTTGATGGCCTCATCGTGCTTTCATTAAATGTGGATGATGTCGAACAGCATTCTCATTAAGGTGTCAGAATAAATGACATCGTTAGATGTCACTCCTCTTGCCGAAATGCTGCTGAAATTTTGTCAAATCTTTGGACTTAGAGAAAAAAATGGAAGAATAAAATAAACTGGCTTAAGAGCACTAAACAAAAAACCTAAAGCTAAATTCAAATTAAAAGAATCAAATAAGAAGAAAAATAGGGGAGGGAAAAGAACATACAATGAATAAAAAAGTAAATTATTAAATCAAAGAGAAAAGAGGTAAAAAAACACTTACAAGATTTATCTAAGCGGAGTTGAAAGCCCATTAAAAAAACTAACATTTCTCTTTCAAGCACTTCAACTCCTCAAATGATTGGTGGTAAGTCTAAATGTCCAATTCTAAAATGAGGATGAAATGTGTAAGAAATTTGATAGCATTCTTATAAGCATAAATTCAGTTAGGTAACTCATGATTTCTCATGAATGTAGCCTTTAAAATGATCACTTGAATCCTATATTTGAAGTTATATTTAAAGCATATGAGAATTATGATATATCCAAGTTCTTAGTTCTAAGATTAATAGTATTCAAATGAATTTTATAAAAGGATTTACAATGTAATTAACTAGCTTGACAATGGATATATCCAAACTCTTTCAATAATCACTCAAGTTACACTACGTGATATATTGAGTGAATAAATAAAAATCCATATAATTTGAATCAGAGTTGTGATAAACTCAATGCTCATTTATAGATATAAAACCAATTCTATTTAGTTTAGAATAAAAGCCAAAAGTTACTAATTTATAAAAACCTAAAAGTTCTTTAACAACTATAAGCCAAATGATATTTGAGCATTGAAAAATTCAACAAGCAATCCAAGTGTGAGTAATATTTTAAAATTAAAATGCCACCAGATTCACAACACATACAAGAAAACAGAAGGTGTTAATTAAAGCATTCTTAAATACATCTGCATGGGCCCTGACACTATGATGAATGTTTAGATTCAAGTGTCCGAGGGCGGTCGTGGCTTCATAGTCTTAGAATTGGGTTAAAAAAATCTAAAAATCTATTATAAGAATTTTAACTTAGTAAAATATTTGAGAAGCTAATTTTGTCATGTGACAGCAAATCTGATCCTCTATTAGGAGCTAAATAGAGTTGACGATCTCAAATATATATATGATTTAATCAATTATCGATGATGGATGTGTTGAATGGTGATTTCAAGGGGATACTTCCATCAAAATGTGATTCTAATTTCAAATTAACTTAAATCAAGCATTAATCTAAAATGCTTAAATGAAATTCTACAAAACTTAAAGTTAAAATCCAACCCACCTTCCGCAATTGTTTATGGTGATAAATTAAAGATAAAGAGCAAATGTCAAATCAAGTCTTCTACATGTTCACTCTCAATCAATCTCATGAGTAAGGATGTGGCGGTCCCTGTGGCTGGCCAAGAGGCTCCACGATGATGCGATTATAACAGTCTACGATGGTGATTTGGATAGTAAGGCTCCATTATATTACGATCATGTAGCCTTATGCTCCCCGCCTTTGAGTTGTGAATCATGGGTATCTTGATAGGGCAAAAGTCTTACGTCACTAAGGTAGACTTAAGCATGTCTCCTTAGACAAACACCACCCTAAATCTTCAAGAATTTCTTAGATGACATAACCTATGTGATGCTGATAAGGATCTTTTTTGGTCAAGATTATTACCTCTCGACTAAGTGGTAGACTGACCCAGGATGATGAAACCATGAGATGTAGATCGGGCACATCATCATTCCCCCAACCATTCGCTTTAAGCTCATAATGATGAATTTCATCAATTCTAAATCAAAATTCTAAAACTCCACATGCTACTATTATATGTTATGAATTTAGCGATCTAATGATTAGCCTTAATCGAAAGTTCTCTCTTAGAATTGAGAGGGGTAATTAACTATAGGGGCTTGCGCCTATAGGAAGCCTGGAACGAGATCTAAAACCCTCACCAAATGAGGGCAAAATCTCTAGGTAGTGTCTTATCATTATTATTCATACGAAAATTACACACTAAAATCATTCTTCTGATATGTAGAGGTTGGCAAATTTTGGAGCCCCCAAATTTTTAGCGACTCCAGTGTTGACAAGATTTTCTTTCCATCTTTGGCTAGTCATATACATGCTATAGTAGTAATAAAATATTTGAAAATTTAAAACAAAAATGGTGATTTAAATGTGTAATAAATTTAAATTACTAATATATGAGGCTCTATATGAATTATTTTGTAGAGTATATCTTTATTATTTTATTATTTTATTTAGTAGTACCTCTGCATTTTGAAAGTATGGGGTGAAATAATAATTACTAATTATTAATCCACATCTTTCACTTTTGTAGAATGGATCTACAGAGCACTCCTTTTACTGTTGAGCTAGGGTGTGGTGCGAACATTTGCTTAGCCAATGTCATCATCAACACAAGAGATGTTAGAGCTATCATTCAATTTGGTAGCTTGAATTTCCCAACTATCATAGTTGTAACTCCTGATGAACCCACCCGTGGTACACTCGTCCGAGGTCATGGTAGAAGGCCTCAGGTTAGTGAAGCTCCTACTAGTCATGCTCACCAATTAACTCGGCAGCCAACCACTATTAAGGTATTCTCTCGACAGAGAACTTCAATTTTTAAAAGACTAGGTCAATTTAAAGCCCCCATGATGAAAAGAATCCAGTAACTTAATGCCTCGTAATTGCTTTCGATTGAACCTTTCATACTTGGAAAGCATGATTACGAATCTTCCTCATCAGGAAAAAAATTAACCAGAAGGTAGAGAATAAGAAGAAATGTTGAGCTGAGGGCTCAGTGGATCCCATTCAAATGACCTAGTGAACAAATAATATTATCGCCAGAAGTGAATATTCCTACCCATAATAACTTTGACAATCTAAAATGGGTAAAAGGAATAGCTCTAATGGTGAAGTAAAGCAGTATTTGTGGACCCAATAATGTCAAGCTCCACCATCATAAAAGAGATAGTCTGAAACACTATCCTCTATAATACATAAAGTTCTCAAAGTAGCCAAGGAAAGAGGCTTGATGAAAACAAAATTTCAGAGGTCTGTAGTGATTGAAAATACTGAAGCTCCACCAAAGAGGTTGTCATCCCTTATGGTAACTAGTCATCGAGCCAAGTATGTTTCGTGCGGTGAGCATCAGAGCATGACACTTAGACCACTTGTCCAAGAATTCATTGTCGAAACGTCCCAGTGAAAGGATAAGCAGGTATGGAGCCAAGGCCCCGTAATGAAACTCTGAAAAAAAAGAAAGAGGTGTGACATCTAACACACATATTCAAAAATCCATCTCAAAAATAACTTATCAGAAGTGGATACCTAAAATAAAGGATATCACTGATGAAAGACATGAAGGTCGACGCCCTAGAGAATCCTCTATAGGATCCCAGAATCCTCTATAGGATCCCATCATTGATCATATTCACCCCCACAAGAGAAGTTGACTTTGATCACAATCCTTTAATGGAAGAAGTGCTTATTCCATACACTGAACTAGAGATTCACTGGAAATGTCGATTAGAAATTCATGTGCAAAAAGAAGGTGATGAAGATGACACTATAGAAGTAGAAGTCATTTATATAGTTAGAGATATAGATGAACTTTCTCTCAGCACCATCAGCAGCAACATGGATCCAAGGAACCTGAATTCAATGTTTATGAAGAAGAGTCTTCACAGAAGTAAGTAGAAGATGGATCTTCAATTTCTACTGAAGATGAAGAAGAAGAAGATCAAAATGAGAAAGAGATCATGGGCGTTGAAGCAATTTATATGGTTGAACCAGGAAATGATCAGCTTGATAATAATCAGTGTCATCGTTTAGCCCTAACAACAATTTCTCCTGTAAATGCACAAGGAGAAGGACAGTCAAGTTCTTCCCTTGAAGATGAGCAGGAGCAGAACAATAAGAAATAGAGGAAGAAGAAGAAGAACATATACTTGTTGACGTCGTGGCGCTAGCTAAAGAGAAAAAATAAATGTAGAGCCAAATGGAAGTCAAAGATAAGAAAATTACACAACTTGGTACCAAGATGAATGATATGATGGTACAAATGAATATTATGATGGCTATATTATAGAAGAATGTCACATCAAATGTAGCATTTATCTTGTCTGCTAATCAACTGGCAGCTAATAATAAAATTTTTATACCACCAATCGCTCTAGTACCTCAAGCTCCTACAGTACATGTTATGCCTAAAGAGAGGAATGAAGTTAACCAACTACCTCTTCAGCCGATAATTCAAAATGTAGATAGCATACCTGGAACGGTAGTAGCTGCTCAGCTAGAAATAATAATTAATGAAAAGATAAAGACAGTTATAATTTCAGAACAAGCTGAAAAGTTGGTGAGTAAGGGTCGTGCTTGCCCAACTGAGTATGATCAAGTGTTGTACCCGAAAGGTTACTCAGTGCTAAAATTTAATACTTTCAGTGGGTTTGGTAATCTGAAACAACATCTAACATAATTTGAGGCAACTTATGGTAAAACAGGAGGGAATAATGTGCTGCTTTTTTGTCAGTTCGTTAGTAGCCTAACCTCAGCTACTTTCGAGTGGTATGCAAAATTGTTGAATGATTCAGTTAAAACCTTTGCTAAATTAGAGACAATATTCATGAAGAGATTCGCTAGTGCAACCGAAAAAAACACAATCGCTGACCTTACCTTGCTGAAAAGAAGAAAAGATGAGTCAGTGACAAAATTCATAAGTCGTTGGCTTAATCTAAGTATAAAAGTGAGCAACAATTGGAAGAAAATATGCGATCTAATTGCTAATGGGCAATATAGATGATAAAATGACACCATTTTTATGAATGGTGTCAATTATAACATTCTAGGGCTTGCTCGATAGGGTGGCCAAATTTGGAAAGCTGAATCGTTCTAAGTTTAAAGCCTATACAGATAAAGCAAAGAGAAACAAACCTTCAGACTCAAGAAGAAATGAAACTCATGCCGCTTCCTATAGCTTAAATAGTAAAAAGTAGGTGATATATAATGTGGATAAAGGAAAATAACCAATGTACAATGATGATAAGGGAAAGAAACTTGTATATTCTAATCCACAATCAAAATTAGTATTGAGAGGCAATGATAAATCTCAAACTTTTTCAAGTGGTGGGGAGCGTCCAAAACAAGCAACAAGAGATGATGAGCGAATGTGGCCATCTCTTAAGGATGAGATAAACAAAGAATATTCTTTTAAAAGGGGCAGTGTGGCTAAATTATTTCGACAAACAGTCAAAGCTGGTCTACAATTAGCAGAAATTAAAAGGCCTGAAGAAGTTGAACAAGTCAATAATCTAAATTACTGTCCATATCATTAGATGATCAGTCATCCTATTGAAGATTGTTATGTCTTCAAAGATTGGCTAGAAAGGAAGTATCGGCAAGATGAATTTACATTATCTGATAGTGTTCTAGTCAACCCAAAAACTGAGTCTACAAGGATGATTACGTCCTCCTTTGTATCATCTATCAAAGACAAAAAGAAGGATAAATCAGTTCAAACTAAATAATGGGAAACATCGGTCTCCAAAAAGATCATAAAAATGCTAAAGCAGTTAAAAGACGTCCCTAGTGTCAAGTGGAAATCACCACTTGAACCTATATTGGACTTAAAAGAGATGTCTAAACCAAGTATTTGGGCTTCTCAATGGCATTTTGGTAAGGCTACTTTATCACAGCACGAGGAGCAGTCTGCTAAATGCAGGCCTCATAAATCAAAGAAGTTGGCTAAGAAAAAGAAGATCAAGAAGAGAACTACAACTCAAAAGATTATTAACAATTTAGAGGAGTATCACTAGCCGGCAAGACAACCATTTAGGCTTGCAGACTTTAAGCCTAAACTTGAATCGGATGAAGAAGATAATGGTGAATCTTGTCCAATATAGACATGCCGAATCATTTACGTGATGTCAGATGTTCTTCAACATCAATTACTCCAAAATGATAATGGCAATCAGACAGACTCGACCTACCCATCAAAATTCTTATCAGGAAAGCAAGAAAAGCATGAGGAGTTAACATATGAATTTTGTTTAATAACTCAACAAAAAGATAATAGTTTAGATGAAATCTATGTTTTCTTGACGGAGAAGAGTCGGACTCATCGATATCATCACATATGAAATGTATGAAGTTGAAAAATGAGTCTAGCCCTTTTGGTCAATCCTCTAAAATAAGAAGGGAATTTGAAGAAACTACTTCTTCAGATGAATCTGAGCAAGATAAGGTGATTCAAGTTCAGTTGAGAAGTGGTAAAGTTTACCACCTCATCAAATAAGGAAAATGCAGATAAAGACAAAGGAAAACAAATTAAAATCAACAAAGATATCATTCTCAAAAATCCTAGGATAAAGCCTAAATCAAGTGAAAAGATAAATTATAATATTCCATCACATCTGAGAAAGATCTCTGCACAACTGAGTGTGTATGAGGATCTCTTGATGTCAAAAGACTTCTGAGAACTTTGATACAGGCTCTCAAAGATCTGGAGAGTTATGAAGCTTACTTTGCTGAAAAATGCATGATTGAATTATTACAAACTCAAGATCTCCAGTAATCATATTTTTTGAAGAAGATCTTATGTTGGGAATAGCGAATCACAACCGTCATTTATATGTTATCGCGGAAAGTGATGGCATCTCGATCAGTTGAATATTGATTAATCTAGGTTTTTTTATCAATCTTAGGAGTCTAAAGGTATTAATAGGATTATCACTTGATATCTGACATGTTGGGATAGATAAGTTGATGGTTCATGATTTCAATGAAAAAGGGTAAAAAACTCTAAGTTCTTTTATTCTCCCGCTCAAGTTTTGGGATTTATATACAGTAGCCAAGTTTCATGTAATCGATGTCGATATATCATTTAGAGCTCTCTTGGGTCAGCCATGGCTGCATGAGTATGACATGATTCCATCAACCATGCATTGTATGAAGTACTTAAAAGAAGGAGAAGAATTCAGAATTCAGAATTCCTAGTAACCTACAATCATTCTCCGTCTACCAAGCAAAGATCTATGAAGATGCAAAATATTTCATCCCTAAAGAACCTAAGTCAACAGAGCCTCTTAAAATGGTAGCTTCCACTTTATGAACTAAAAAGCAATTTCACAAGGTGAACGAGCAGAAGCAAAGAGGAAGAAAGAAGACCATGCCGACTTTCCCTAAAGCACTTGACTTTACACCTAAATCAAGAAGATCAGTTACTAATTTGGGAAGTGACACACAAGAAGAAGAAAATATTTATGTCAAACCTAAAGAACTTATAAGCTTTCAAGAAAGATAAAATGTGAAATAAGTGATTCTAATTCAGACTATGACTTTGAATCTACTTATGAAAATAGAGTTCAGAAGATCGCATCAATAAGGATAGCTCATTTGGCAGTATCAGAGGACTCCTTCAAAATTATACCCATACCTCAGCAGTACTTCAAAGAAATCACTCCGATGGAAATTCATAACATTGAAGAGCTGATAACATTCTATGTGCCACCTTTGAGTAAGAGTGGCAAAACAGGAACTCTATTTTACAAATCTAAAGAGTCTCAGCCACACAATTTTGATCAGCCTACTCAAAATAAAAATTCTGATGAGATAGTCCCAACAAGAATACCAATATACTATCCACAGAAATTGCGAAGAATAATGCATAAGCTTGGAATTCATATTGAAACTACTAAAAATAGAACTCAAATCTTTAATAGGATGTGAAGCAAAAGAAGTTCTCAGGCATCACAAAGAAGTGATAATTTTATGACTAAAGGTCTTGGGTTCATCCACAAATCTCATCAAAATAAAGTTTGTTATAATATAATAGACATTGAGATCGAAGCTAATAGTGATGAAGAAGATAATCACCATGAAATTCTTTTTACAAACGATGAAGAAGTAGAAGTCAAGCCTACACCTGAAGAACTTGAAGATGGTGGACAAACAACTACTATGAATGAACTCAAAGAAATCAACCTAAGAGCTAAGGATGATCCCTGTCCAACTTTTGGCAGTGCCCTTCTACCTGATGAGAAAGTCGAAAAGCTAAAAATGCTACTTTGTGAATTCAAGGATTATTTTTCCTAGACATATTCTAAAATGTCAAGCTTATCCCCTGATATAACAGTTCATAAATTTGCCATTAAACCAGATGCGGCGCTTATTAAGCAAGCTCCTAGTTGAATAAGATTGGAGATTGAAGAATAGATAATTGCAGAAACTAACAAGCTGATCGAAGTAGGCTTCATCTGGGAGGAGACGTATGCAAATTAGATAGCTAACATTGTCCCAGTTAAGAAGAAGAACGGTCAAATACATGTCTGCATTGACTTCTAGGACCTAAATAATGCATGCCCAAAAGATGATTTTTCGCTTCCAATATCAAAACTACTAGTGGACAATACTTTCAACTATGATATGTTCTCATTCATGGACAGATCATCGGGATACAACCAAATCAAAATGGCTCTTGAAGATGCGAAGCACACATCATTTAGAACGTCAATTGGTATATATTGCTACACAGTCATGCCTTTTAGTTTAAAAATGCTGGAGCTACATACCAAAGAGCCATGACGCATATTTTTGATGAGTTGATTCACAAGAAGATGAAATATTATATTAACAATTTGGTGGTGAAGAGCTTAAATCATGAAAATCATTTTGAAGACTTGAGAATGGTATTAAAGAGAATCAGAAAATATGATCTCAAGATGAATCATCTAAAATGTGCATTCGGAGTGTCCTCAAAAAAATTTCTCAAGTACATTGCACATCATAGAGTAATTGAAATTGATCCTGCCAAATTCAAGATAACTGTGGAGATGCCTCCACCGAAGAGTTTACGTTAGCTCCATTCTTTACAAGAACATCTTGCATTCATCCTCGATTTATATCACACATATCAGGATCCTATCAACCATTTGCAAAGTTAATGAAGAAGGATGTTCCATTTACATGGGACAGGGAATGCCAAGAAGCCTTCAATAGCATTAAAAGCTACCTATTAAATCCACTAATCCTTATAGTGTCTACTCCTTGGAAGGCCCTCATTCCACATGCATTAGAAGAGTCCTTGAGCATTATTGGCACAACCTGATGAAAGAAAGCAAACAATCTCTTTATTATATCAAGATTAATAGAGCATAAATGAGATACTCTCCGGAGAAGCACTATTTGGCATTGATCGCATCAAAAAAAGCTCTATCACTATGTCATCTCACAAGATTACTCATCTCAAGGATCGATCCGTCAAGATGACAAGACCAACGTTGATAGGTCACTTGGCAAGATGAGCAATATTATTTTTACTATTTGACATCACATACATTCTGCAGAAAGTAGTAAATGGACAAGCTTTAGCAGATTTTCTTACTGCACATCCAATCCTTGTAGACTCTTTTCTTAAGGATGATTTCTCTGATAAGCAAATTATGCTCATTCATGAAAGAGAAAAAACACATATTTGAAAAATATACTTTGATGGAGCATCATCGATCAAACAAATCCAACCTCTATATTTTTCAAGGGCAAGAGCGGGATTCGACATCGTCTTCATAACACCAGAATGATGGATAATAAGACGATCATATGAATTGACCAAGCCAAGAACTAATAATGAAGCTAAGTATTAAGCATTAGTGGTAGGCCTTGAAGAAGATATTTTTATAGGCATTCAAAACTTGCATATTTTTGGCGATTCCTAGCTTATTATAAATCAAGTACTTGATATCTATATAATCAACAAGCTTGAGTTAACTTTCTATGACAAGCGAGTTCTCGATCTTATGAAGCAAATATTAAATATCACATTAACTCGAGTCTCTCAATCCGAGAATAGAAGAGAAAATTTCTTAGCAAACTTAGCTAAGGAAATGACAAGTATGAATGGTGATTATGTCATGATCGGGATATCTACTCGACGAATTCTAGAGCCAGCAAAGAAATCAATCTTGTAGGGGTTATCAAATGAGAATTAATGACTCAGTTGCTCTTTATCCTCCCAAAAGAGAAGTTATACAAGAAGAAGTGTGCTAAGAATAGCTTCAAAAAGTAGTGAAGCCTTTATTGGAGGCAACCCTTCATCAACTACTTTAAAGAAAACAAATTACCAAATAATAAATCATTGGCAGCTCAAATTGAGAAGAGAATATTGCGTTATGCTTTAGTCAACAACACTCTATATCGTAGATCCTTTGAACAAATGTTATCATGATGCCTAAATGCAGATGAAGCTAGCAAAGTGATGGTTGAAGTTCATGAAAGAATTCATGCTGCACATCAGTCAGGTCCCAAAATAGTTAATAAAGATCAAAAGGATGGGTTATTATTGGCCATATATGATGAGTGACTGTATCAATCAAGCTAAGATGTGTCATGAATGTCAAGTACATGGGAATATAATCGTTCAACCTTCAAATCCACTACACCCAACGATAGCATCTTGGTCATTCGAATGTTGGGATACAGATATAATTAGACCAATTGATCCACCGTCATCAGCTGGACACCGCTTCATCCTACCAGCGACTGATTATTTCTCTATGTGGGCTAAAGCTAACCCATTTAAAGAAATTACTGTTGATCGAGTGATTAACTTCTTTACATAAAATGGGGTCTATAAATTTGGGTTGTCGTGTTAAATAATTTTTGATAATGGCATAGCTTTCAAAAATACAAAGATTTATAGATTCGTCGATCGACATAAAATAGATTGGCGATACTCTTCAATATACAATCCAAGAGCAAATAGTTTGGCAAAGGCCTTTAATAAAACATTAATTAAGCTGCTCAAGAAGATCCTTACTAAAAATAAGAGAGAATGACACACTAAACTAATAGGGGCACTATGGGCATATCAAATAAAATATAAGATGCCGACTAAAGCCACTCCCTATTCATTGGTATTTGGAATTAAAGCAGTTCCTCCACTTGAAGTTGAATTGTCATCACTTCGAGTAGCCATTCAATACAATCTAATTGAAGATCAAAATGCTCATTTGAGAATGGAGGAACTCAACGTGCTCGATGAAGTTAGACTGCAAGCTCATCAAAATCTGGAAGTTTACCGGGCAAAGATGTCCAAGGCTTTTGATCATACGGTGCATCCTCGAACATTCCAAAAAGGGGAGTTGGTCTTGATGCTGAGAAGACCAATTATTCATAATCAAAAATTCGATGAAAAATTTGAGCCTAATTGGGATGGCCCTTTCGTCATTGAAAAAGTGTATCAATAAGGGGCATACCAACTCACTGACTTAAAAGGTGAAAGACCAATGTCTCTACTTAATGGTCGATACATGAAAAAGTATTATACACGATAACTACATTCTTGAAGTACAATAAAGATCCCCCTACAAGAAAGGGGGCATTTTTTTTAGTATATCTATTTAGGTTGACATCGTGCTTCATGTCGATAAATAAATATCCCTATTAAATAAAATTAATGTTAAAAAGCATATCATATCTCAAATATTGATGTATTTGTGTATTTTCATTTTGAAAGTACTTCTAAATGCACTTTAAAATTCCCCCTGCAATATAGGGGACATTTTTAGTTTATGTTAAGTTTATTTGAGTTGACAACGTGCTATAAGACGAGATCCTCAAATATATTCTGATTTAGGTTGATATCGAGCTTTACACTGAAATCTTTGAATATACTCATAATTGTTACTGCTAAGTTGCAGGTTCTTGCAGGAATAAAAAGAATCTATTTCTATACATGAAAAGGCAGTCATAAATGTTTAAAAAATTTATCTCCCAGATTTTCCAAATTCTGGATATCAAGTCAGAATAACTCCCAATTTTGAAAGCTTCAATCAATTAAGTTGGAAAAACATCAACCTCTTCATTCTAAAGTCTAAGACATGGATAGGTTCTAAAGGTTGAACTCAACAAGCCTACAAATGGCTGAGTTATTGACGCTCTCCTCACTCAACAAGCCGTAAGAAAAGGCCGCAGTGAAAGAGCTCATATTCATCAATCTGATGACAAAATTACCAACCCATCACAACCTAAGTTAAAGACTCGAGTAGGTTCTGAAAGTCAAACTCAATAAGCCTAAATGTGATCGAATTTCTAATGCTCTCCTCACTCAACAAACTGTAAGAAAAGGCAGCAGTGAAAGAGCCCCCGCTCGTTATTCTAATAATGATAGCTGTTCAATCTCAAATCGAATCTAGCTTAGTGATTACAAACAACCAGAATCCAAGAGATCTTCTACTTGATCGATATACCAAGACAATCTGAGAAAAGTCTAATTCGGAGTTGCCTCAAATCAATCTATATATTGCCTGCAGGGTAATGTTTCAATATATTTTCAAATGATCTAATCAAGGAAAAGCACAAAAGTAACAAAGGAATGTTAATGTACATTAATATAACAAGATAATACATGACTTATGGAAAGAGAAACAAAAAGAAAAAAGAAAAGAGGACATCATGTGAGCCTAGACTATAGCCTGTCAGCTCAAACCGCTAAAGACCGACTATCACCAATTGTAAAGCATCAAGAGGCTTCGGTCAAAATAGCCTCGACATGGCTCGGACGATTCCGTAATGGTGTTGCTCCGCCTATAGCCCAAACTCTCCGGCCCCGCCGTCACTCGCAGAACTCTAATCTTGGCGCTAGTCTGCTTAACCCGTAAGAAGCATCTATCAAATTCTAAAATGTACGTAGCCTCAACACTCTCCTCAAACTCATCATGTTAGGTCACCGCCCTACAAAGCTTGACCCGCTCTTGAAGCTTTATAATAAAGTGCTAAAGCAATAGCTCGAAGCATATTATCCGTGGATCAAAACTCACGCTCTACAAAGAGTCTCAAAATACCTAAGAACTTGCTCCTCCAAGTCAGTGCAAGCTAGAAGATCCAAAATGATATTCGCATATGATGTGAAGCTGTATAGTGACTCTGGTGAGTCCAAAGTAAGCCGAGAAATCACATCCCTCAAAAACACCAAGACGTAATCCTGCATGCCTCTGTCACGTGGATCGGATGTACATGGATATCGATGGTAGATCTCTGATTCATAACCTACATTAGACACTGCAAGGAATAAATAAAAACAATCATCATAAAGCATTGCAGTAAATGTAAAGAAGTGCAACTAAAGAACAAAGAGAAGAAGAAAGTACCTGAACATGATGAATCTGATTGAACTAGTGTGTCATAAGTGGTGTAGTCCTCGCTGACCTTCACTATCTTATAAGCTCCAGAACTATATGTTGGCTCAGCAAAAGCCCCGCAAGTCTCCACAAGACAATGGATAGAGTAAGGCTCAGTAGGGAAGAGTGGCTCCACAAAAGGAGCATCAAAATATGAGGTAGTAATATCAGTACACTGACGCTCAAACCCAAGGTCCTCGGCATATCCAAAGACGAATACATCGTGATACCTCATCGAGTCAAAGTCATCGTGGAAGTGGACTCAAGGCCACAATCTAAGCTCGAGTAGACTCTGAATACCACCTACCTCGTGGAGTCGGGTGAAGAAATCACACCAAGAGCGTAGAATCCCTAACTCCGACTCCATGAGGAGTAGTGTCCTCAACCCAACCTCGCCATCAACTCAGACAAATCAAATTAGAATATCGATATAATCACCAATACATTTTAATGATTCGATAAAAAAGATGAAGTACAAAGAGAGTAAGATATTAATTATAATAGCTATCTCCGTCAAGTGACTAACGATGGGTCCTCACCCGGTGAACTCAAAGACCTCACTCGCTTTATATCTCTTTTGGAAAGGACTAAGATAGTCGCAATTGCAAGTGAGATGAGTATAGCTGACTCCTATGTGACTCTATGGAGGAGCTATCTGCAAATGAGAGTCAGTACCAAGCCTTAGTAAATGTAGTCAAGCAACTGAAGCAATAAAGTAACGTGTCTTAAGGGGAATCATCCTAATCTTCCTAATATCCACTACACTATGGACAAATGGCCTACCATCATGAGCGGTCAACTGGAAGAAACCAAACTGTCATGCAACTCGATTGGGCTAATAGCCCTCTATAAAAACTGACTGGTCAAATTGTTACCATAATCATCCTGGATGCATACTAAAAAGGCACTCAACTACTCTCAACATCCGACGGCCATGAAGCAATGAATATCTTACATTCTCATCAAGACTGTCAATAAGATCAACCTCTATCAAGTTAGATGGTAAACCAAATATATCCAAATAAAGAACTAACAAATTGATCTCCAAATGAGGAGCAAAGAAGAACATGTGAATCCGCTCCATCTCTAAAGTAGACGAGGCTTGGTATAACTGCAAGACGGTAAGATATCCTTGCCTTGAAAAGAATGTTGGATACTTAAAATAAGCAAAGGCACCATGTATATGGAGGTGAACCCAAGCGCATAAAGCACCAAGGAATCACATCTCAACCTGAGAATCTACCCTAGAAATCACCCCAATATCCTCAGTAACTCGGCTTGGGGCCAGAGAAACTCGTCCACCTCGAAAGATCCTGCCGCTAATAAAGCACTAAAGGAACTCGATCCTCCTCAGAATGGGAGTACAAAAATGCAGACTCATATCACTATAAATTCGGCTAAGAACAAATCCTCGCCCAATCCCTACATAGATGGAGAAGTCATCCCTGATGGTAAAGTAGCTACAGCCTCCTCGAGTAAGTAATCCAGACACACCCAATCAGTAGTCATGTAGTGTTATAATCTCCTCGTGAAAGATAATCTCAAGAAGCTCCAACTCCAAAAGTAGGCCAAGAAGGCAACAAAAAAAAGAGAGCCAAGAAAGTCAAAAGGGTTAACGCTTTTAACAAACGGACTGCTCCGTACGCGCCAATCACATTTGGGGATTTATTTACCTCATCTCATACGCTATAAATCCAGCAGGAATCGATCGACTTTGAATGCTTGACAAACTGCTAAGATGCCAAACATCACTAAAATCACCCAAATGACCATTAAATGTAATTTCGCCTGATTCCAATGATCAAAAATTTATCATAATATAAATATTACAATTCCAATGATCAATCGAAATATCGAAATGGCCAATAATAGAGTCGAAAACACATCGACCCGAACCAACGCTACCATCATAAAACCGATCGCTCCATTAGCTTTCAAAACGTAAAAAAATACCAATAATTGTCATTCTCACCCATGACCTACGCAAATATCGGTGTTGACAAAGACGCAAATCGAAACAAATACACTGGACATCGCCAAAATCAATGACTCCGACGACGAACGTAGATTCTCGTAATCGCCAAACCATCTCAAAAATATAAATATCAGAACAACATCAAGCGCTTATCGAAGTCTTTAAACGTACCTACACGATATCAAGATCAGAGACACCGACGAAATCAAATAACTCCGCCTACTAACTTATTTTAAAATATAAAAATCTAGTAGCATCAGACTCAAAAGAAACAAGCCTCGCATAAAAAATCGACAAATTTATAACGAGCATTGGAACAAATCATCAACTGACGCCGACTAACTGAAAACGCCTCCCATCTTTAAACGCATCGCATCATTTAATAATATATATATATATATATATATATATATATATATATATATATATATATATATCAACCCTATATAAGGCTCTGCATAAAAGCTCATATTAAAAATCTTGATAAAAAATATATATTTAAAAAACTTAACAACTTAATTCTTAAAACTACCGTCCTGATCCCTCACGTGAGACCCGATCAAGCCCTAATCCTTCAGGTGATTGAACTGCTCGATCCTCTTTCGTGCACGAGCCTGTCTCCACACAGTAGTCGGCCTCTCCTTTCACACGCGGGATTGCACTGAAGTTTCGCACACTTTCTTCCGTCGAATGGCTGTTGAACAGGACGCTTCCCTACCTGGCTCCCTCTCCTTTCTCCTGTCTGCTCTCTTTTCTTTCTTCCTTCAAATCGAACTGAGCTCTCTCCGACTTCTGCTTTCACTCCTCATCTGAGAAATCAAACTTTCCTCTTTTCGTACAATTGAAGTATCCTGATCCGAGAAGCTTGAAAGACGTTTCGACTCTTGTCTCCTTCTCTAGGTTAGAATCGCAAATCTTCTGGTATTTTCCCACCTCTGATTTCTCGAGCACACGCAAGCAAGATCGATACCTCTCTCTTGATCTGATTGACCTCCTCCTTCTCACTGTCGCCCACTTATTTTCTCTCTGATTCGATTGATTGATACCTCTGTTACAGATGAGCTTCACAACCCATCTCACAACTTGCTTTCCCTGTTCTCATTTGCTGCTTGAGCTAACAAACTCAAATCCTATCTTCTCCTCATGGGCAGCAAAATCGAACCGAACTCTCGGTTTCTTCTTCGATTCTCCCTCGTCCAAATCGCAAAACTGTGAGCAAATAGTTTTTTTTTCTCTTTCGTTTCACTAATCCAAGCCGCAAAGCCTCACGCAAGCAAGGATAAGAGGATCCATTTTTCTCTTCTTCTTTTTCTCTCCTTTATTTTTCCTTCATCTTCCCAAAACTGAAATTTCCAATTCTTAGTCAAGAACCACCATCATCATAGCTCTTCTCAATTTTCATCTCCTTCCATTCTTTCGATCTTTTCTTTTTTACTGTACATCTAGAAATTTTTTTCGAAAAGACATAAATAAAATAATTTACTTTATAAAAATTGTAAAGATCTCATATAAAATTAGATACATTATTTATCAAATTATATACATTATTAAAATGTGAAGAATCAATACGATTTTAAACAAAGAATCTGGCTAAGTAATCAGAAAGTAAAACAAATAACGTAATGTTCCATAAATTAATCATTTTCTTTCAAGATTAAAGTTTTAATCCACGATGAAATGAGATTGCCACCATTATAATTCGTACACGATTCACGATATATACTAATCCACGCGAGAAAAGCGTTTCAATAAAGACATTTAAGCAGCCATGCTTCACCATGCATGTCAAATAAATGCCTTCAACAATTTAACCTCTCATACAATAAATGTCGTTAATTCTTTTTTCTTCATCATAAGCTAGATTCATCTAAAGAACCGCAAATAACTCATTACTCAAATCATTAATAAGGTTTCAAGTTCCAATAAGAATCGTGACTGTTGTATTATCCTTACTCTGCGAATGCTAACTTATTATTTCCCTGAAGATTTTCACTGACAACCTTATTAATACTTTCATTAGCCGCCTAAGTTCAAGAATGGATCCTCGATATTCACATTTATTTAAAAGTTTAACTGGTATAAAAGAAAGTTTAAATCAATCATTGCAAGACATAATCGCTGTAATCCCTTCTGCTGATCGTGAATGCCTTTCATAAGAAAACGCAATGGTTGATCCCCGACTATTAAATCTTCACATTTTCTTCAGTGATCATTAAACCACTATACGAACTTCAAATCTATCTCTCTTTTTCAATTTTAAATCACTTATTATCAAAACTATCATCACTCGCTTTCACCAATATCTTATAAAGATAAGAAAATAAAATACAGCATCTTTTGAATCCATCAACCAATCTTTATATTCATCAAACCATTAAACTGGATTAAATTTACGCATTTCATTGTAGAAATCTACATCACAAAGGCCGAATAGCACACCATTTTGAATATATACTCTTCTAACTCTATCACTATTGTGATAATACTTGGAAATTTTTCTTCAATCCAAGATCCTATCTTTTACGCGACTAATTGTTGGATTTTGGACTTACCCAATAATATGAATAACCTTTATCTCGTTCTAATCTTTCTTTAAAATCTCTTTATATCTAATTAAGAATAAATTAAATTACTAATGTAAAATCTTGTAAAAATTTATAAAAAACTAGAAATAAACATATATTTCAAAAAAATAAAATAAAGCGTTTTCTTTTCTAAAAAAATAAATATAGCGACGGATCAAAATAATCATAACATTTCTTAATAAAGACACACCTTTATTAAGAAATAATAAATCAATAAATTTTCAAAAAAAGACACTTTCATCCTTTTAAATAAAAAAATATTCACATACCTTAATTGATCAAGTAAGACCGCTACGTAGAAATATTTAATGCCTGCTCTTTCTAAGATCACATAATATATAAAGATATAAAGAATGATTAAATACATAAAAAAATTAATAAGATTTAAGATAAAATAAATCTCAATAAGAAAGTATAAAAAAGATCATATTAACTTGATCTCATGAGATTTAAAATAGTTTGATACAAGACTAACAATAAAATTCTATGAATTATACGGAAGTTATAAGTATTAAATCAATTTTGAGCTCATGAGATTTATAATATCAGAAAGTTGCTTTGTTGAAAAGTATTAAATTTATTCTTCTAAAAGAAACTTTTTCAGGAAATTTTCTTGAAGAAAACTTCATGATTCTTAACCATAACAGATCAGCCACAAAGCAAGCATAAAACATTATCAAACAGGACCTAAATCAACCTTCTGTTCAGTCTCTTATGGATGATCCAAGATCCATAGTTCTATTTTAAAATGGTGCCTAATCAAATAGTTTTTTTTTTTTTTTTGCTGGAATGTGCTGCAATATTTATCACATTTTGATTTACAACTTAAAATATAAAACTTACGTAATCCCATGAACATCAAATTCTATGAAAATTTCTTAACCTAAAGTTTAAAGTCTATCCTGCTAAGCAATCCTACCAAACCCTCCCTAATCATTCCCATTTCCATGTCCGCCCCCCCACTTCAACCACGGTACTCCATCAAATTCTATGAAAATTTTTACCTAAAGTTTAAAGTTTATCCTGCTAAGCAATCCTACCAAACCCTCCCTAATCATTCCCATTTCCCACGCCGTCCGGCCCGCCCCCCACTTCGACCACAGTACTCCGGTGACCGGGAGAGGCGGACGAGACTGATGTTTGGATTAGAAGGAGAAAAAAGAATGCGGACGACTGGACGAGTGACGACGTTATGGGTTATAGACAAGCAGCAGCATGCGAAGCAGGGTGCGAGCAAAGAGGAGTTACCTTTGAAGTTTAGACTTCAGTCCGACTCCGACAGGCGACGGTTCTTCTCGATTCTCGACTCCGGCAAGCTGAAACAGAAGCGCATCGAGGCCTTGAGGAGTTGAGGGTATGAGAAAAGGCGAGAGTTTTGAATGCAATCCCTATTCCGTGTATCGCGTATGCGTATCTATCCTCCCCTGTAGGGCTTAGTGGGGCACGTGCCCCAGTGCCTCACACTCCTCCGCCACTGGCTCGGTGCAGCTCTTTCTCTGACTGGATCTCCCTTTCTGCCTATCACTGGCTGTAAAAAATAAACGAAGTGCATACTAATATATATATATCAGGTTGGCTTTTTATAAGTCAAGGCTGCTCATTACGCAAGGACTAAAAAATCGACTACGACATCTAAAGACATCACTGCTACGCTTCAACATTTACCGAAATAACATCTACTAAATTTCAAATCTTGGGATTTAAACAAGAATAAAAAAAACTGGCTTAAAAGAACTATGTAGAGAAATCTAAAACTAAACTCAAATTAAAAAGAATCAAATAAGAAAAAAAAAGAGGGAGAACTAAATAAGTTTTAACTGAGAAAGAGGGAGTTAAATGTTAAATTCATAAATGAATTATAACAAAACTTGAAATCTATTCATTCACTAAATATGAAACCTAATGAGAAGTTAGGGATATTGGAGTTGATGTTTGTTTATGTGAATAGAGCCTTTTATTGAATACTCGAAGTATTAAATTCACAAGCAAGAGATCATAAAACTAATTGAACAATTGAAAATTAGATGATATCGAAAGAAATAAGAATCTTGATTGAATATCAAATCAAAGCATAAGAGAACCTCTTGGAATGAAGATATACTCTTCAAATATGTTCAAATAAATTGAAGAAAATTAAAAAAAAATTATCAGAGATTTTCCATGAGATCGAATCATTGCTAATAAGCATAAGCGAGGAATCCTTGGAAAATGTTTGAAGCATATTCTACATCTTATTAATATGCTCAAATTAGATTAAGGAGAAATTGAGTATAGTTGGGGAGGAATTTGAGAATCGTCATAAACGAGAGTCTATTGAATATTTAAAGGCTAATCAACTTGAAATAAATTAAATATTAATCCAAGAGATCTAATAAAATATTAGATCAATTTACAACACCTTCAACGCCACCTAATTTGTAACGCATCGTACAAGCGAATATAAGACATTAATTAAGGTGTTCTTAAATACACCCGCAAGAGCCTCGGCACTATGTTGAATGTTTATATTCAAGTGTCTGAGGATGTTGCGCGGGATACTTCCCGATTTGGTCTTAGGAACGGGTCCGGGTTAACAAAACTTAAAAATTTAATTATTATAAGAATTTCAACTTATTAAAATATTTGAGAAGGTAATTCTGTCATGTGATAGTAGATTTGATCCTCTGTTAGAAGCTAAAAAAAGTTGATAGGATCTAAAGTTCTCAAATATATTTGATTCAATCAATTAATTACCCCGATGATGGCTATGTTGAATGGTAATTTTAACCAGAGGGGATGTTTCCATCAAAATGTGATTCTAATTTCAAATCAAATTAAATCAAATTAAGTATCAATTAAAAATGTTTAAATGAAATTCAATCTTTAAAAGCTTAAAGCAAACACCATTCAATCCACCTTCCACAACAGCTTGTTGAAGGTGACAAATTAAGAAACTCTAAATGCAGTTCTAAGCTTCAAATTCTACTTGTTCACTCTCAATCAATCTCTCATGCTAAGTAGGATGTGGCCCATGTCCTCCCACATCATGACTTGCCGCAGACTCCACAGATGCAATTACGAATGAGTCCTCTCAAGTGATTTGGCCACAGGCTCCATTATATTACCATCACATTGATCAGCTCATATGTCCTAATTTCTCTCTTTGAGTGAATCATAGAGATACTTGATGAGCAAAATGCTCTTTTGCGTAGACTTAAGCTCTGCCTCCTAATAAAACACTACCAGTCTACAAAAACTTCTTGGAATGATGTAACCCATGTGTTGCTCGAGCAAGAATCCACCTCAATGTCACCATCACCCATCTAACTAAGACTGTGACCGAATTTGATAATGGAACCATGGGATCTAAATCGACGCCATCATTCCCCCAACCATCCGCTAGTTTAATAAAGAATAAATTTCATAAATTCTAAATCTAAAAACTCCACATGCTACTACTATATTATGCATTTAATGATCTAATGACTCACCTTTAAATCAAATTTCTCTCATCATCATTGAGCTTGTGCCTATAGGAAACCTGGAACCAGATCTAAAGTCCTCACCAAATGAGGGTAAAATCTCTAAGCAATGTCTTATCTACTATTCCATCTGACTTTTGAAAATTACACAGACACCTAAAATCATACTCTCTTCAATATGTCGAGAGGTCGGTGACGAATTTTCGAAACAAGTTGAAGAAATTTGTCTCACCAAGTTGAAGAAGAGCTTGTCGCCAATTTTCTGTTGTGTAAGGTTCCAAAGGTACTACTAATTTACCATGATAACCAGCTTCTGAATCACAACAAAATATTTTTCAAAAATCCATGAAATGTTCATAAGAACATAGATTTCTAAAGATTATAGAATGAAGAATTCAAAAACAATTACACATACTAAGAGAATGGGAGTTTTTCTCCCCAAGTTCAAGAGGATCTTCTCCCAAAGTTTCTTTACTGATAGCTTCCTCAGGTTCTGTTGGTTTAGGCTGATAACAAGTAATATATATATATATATATATATATATATATGAAATAGATTAATACAAATTCTTTATAATAAGATGTGCCATGTTAAATGCTAAATTTGAACTAACATAATGAAGTTAGATATAAAATGTTGTATGAGAATCATAATGCAATTCCAATGGAGAAATATAAATCTGGCTACTGGTTCCTGAGGTCACGAAAGAGTAGAAAAATCATTGTATTTTCTTCAAAAAAAACTTGAAAACGGGGGAAATGGAAAGACATGCAAGAATATAATTTGATAAGCAACTTTATATAATAATTATATGATATAAGACTTTAGTTACATAAAGAGCTCAATGATGATTAGAAACTCTTGGATAAATCTGCTATGGATCAAATGAATTGCTATAACAGAAGAAATTAAAAAAAAATGCCCTACAACAAAATAGGCATCACGAAGCTGGTTAGGAAAATGCTATCTTAAAACCATGAATCATCATTGTATTTACAAGCTTCCAGTATGTAATGATAATACAATGCTCAAATATTCTATTTATGTAACTCATCAATCATTAAGTACTAGGTACCCAAGGATCAATGTGCATGATCATAGTTGATTATTGCAGATTGATTTCAATATGTGGAACAGTACAATGGTGCATGAGGAACAGTGATAGGCCCTGCCATAGGGCATAGATTATAGATTTAATAAACACTAGAAAGTTTTAATTATCTATTTTATTTGTAAGATAATTTGCATGAAATGTAGACAAACTATTAATCTTTGGAACAAACCTAACAATAAATTATATACTATTATAGAGATAAATAGTTCAAAATAATCTTCCGACTACTACTGCTTATGTTAAAACCATAGCTAGTTCATGATAATAATGAAATTAACATATCTCTATCCTGTTATCGTTGCTCCCATGCATTTTGAGTTATAGTTTTCAGTAAGCACAGGTTAATGATCCATCTCACTCTCCTCTTCATCCATACTCATCTCCAATACAATATCTCCACCAATCTCAAAGCATCAACTCGCCTACTCCAAATCCATTTTGTAGCTCCTAAACAATCAGAGATCCTCATTGTAATAAGGTATATCTGCTGAATTTTGAGTTTTACAAACTCGAGGTATCCATAAGCTTGTCTCTCCACCATCACACCAATCAATTATTGAATATCAATGTACCTTTTAAGACCTAACATAATGCAAATGGTACAATGTCAAAAGATATATCTATATTTTTTGTTCAAGGCTAAAACTAAGAGCATGCGGCTGATTACACAGAAACATTCAATCCTGTAACTAAAATGCCAACCATATGAATTCTCATAGTTACTAAGCATCATAATTGGGGCATCTTTCAACTTGATATCTTCAATGCTAAATGACATCATCTACATGCATTAACATTTGTTCTTTAGCGACCTTTAATACCCCGACCGTGTTTGGCTACTCAAGAAGATCATTTATAGTCTCAACCAGCACCACACCATTAACTTAAAATATTCTTCGATCTCCTTGTTCACGTTAGTTTTAATTCAACAATGTGGTCCCGTCCTTGCTTTTATATCGCCCCAAAGACAGGAAAATCAATTAATAGTTTATGTTGATGACATTTTTGTCATAAGGAGTCAACAAAGGTAACCTAAAAAAAAAAATATTGAGTTAACATTTAGCATGAAAAACATTAGTTCCATCTTCAATGTCTTTGGGAGGTTGTAAAGACTCTCACAGTTATTTCAAAACCCAAGAAAAATATGCATAGTACACCCTTAGTAAAGCTAGAATTGACTTCAACTCCCTCTCAACATTTTTTCCTCCAAACAACTCACCACCATTACTTCCAATCTTCTATTTGGCAATCCTATAGCATACCTCAATTCCATAAGTTTCCCTCAGGATTTGATGATTATAATGCTAGAACTTGCATTCATAATGAACAAATTTTATTAACATATGCTTCAACATCTTGAGCATCTTTCCCAACTCCTTAAATAGCTACTGCCTTAAGTCAAACAAGTAACAAATTTGGACAACCCATTCAACAAGGAAATCTTATTCTCCATATCTATTCGAATGTAGATTGGCAAAGCAATTCCATGAATCACAAGTACACAGCTAGATCCTAATCCTACGATTGAAACACACTCATCTCCTAGAGCTCAATGAAATAGCCCACTATCATGAGATCGTCTATGTAAGGGTGTTAACAAATGAGCCGACTTGAATTCAACTCGATAAAATTTGCATTAGGGTTGACTCGATTACTATTCAAATCATATTTGGATTAAGTATGTAGATCTGATTATTAATCAAATTGGTTTCTGATTGGCGTGAAGAACTGACATTTGACTTGATTACTATTCGAGTTAGGGTTAGATAGATTGTAGTCAAGTTAAACAAATCATATTTGGGTTATTTAGAATGTATTCATTTAAAAAATTACACAATCTATATAATAAATACATTAGATAGGTTAAGACAGGTTTGGAACAAACATATTCCAGTCAGGTCAACTTTGAGTCAAACTTGAACCTAACCCATCAGCTCAAATTAACACCCCTGCCTCTATGAAACTGAGTATTGAGCCCTTGTATTCACTTCCATTGACATCCTCTAGCTATGTTAGTTTTCACAGATATTCGCATACCCAACACTCAACCTATACCATTATTGCATGGCAACAGCTCAGTCATGGACATTACCAACAACTTAGTTTTTCCTGCTCGCATAAAGTACATTGAAATCAACTACCACATTACTCATAAGCACATCCAATCCAATGAATTCAAGGTATTACGTATGAGCTCTCGTGACTAATCAATGAACAAGCTCACCAAATCTATCTTAAAAACTCACTTTAATAATCTTCCTGATAAGCTAACATTTCAACTTAGCCACCTTAAAGGGAGTTCATAATACAACTCATAATAACTATGATTATATATCGCATGTGGGGCAAACACCTCCTCTACAGATAACAATTAACCATCTCATTGCAATAGCTTAAGCAATCTCTACCATCCACTTCATCCTTTTTAATCTCCATACTCTCATTTAACTTCCACCTACTATTCTGCTTCTTTATCTTCTATATATTAAATTATTATAAAATTATTAAGGCCAAACTTAGCCATTATCACTAAAGTTTCACTACATAGAGTTAATTACCTTCAAGAAGAGATAATTAAACAAAAAAAAAGAGAATGATGCATTAACTCAATAATAATTAGAAAAGTATTGGAGAACCTATAAAAAAATTAAAATAGGGCTAGAAACATCAACCATAAAGTTTATTTTTAACACAAAAGTTTAAACCCATGTGTAAGGATCAATCATTTAGTTTTATTATTGTATCAACATATGTTTTCAACTATTTGATATAGACTAAAATCAAAGCCTCACCTGCCTTAACAATCTCCTCCTCACTTGAGATCTATATTGGACATTACTCAAGTCAAAAATCATTGAGTATCATGCATCAAGAACCCACTCAATCGTGTGGCATCATAGAATTCACCCATTCTTGAATCTTGCTCGATCATGATATAAGTCAGTTGAGCCACAAATTATAGACTAAATTATTAGCTCTAATATTACTTATTAGGGATTGAAACAAAGAGGATGCAAAGTTGGGCTAGATACACTAATGATAAACTAGTCTTTAGCTCAAAAACTTAAGCCCACATTAATGACACTTAATCAATTGGATGTTTGTGCAACAATATTGATACGATAGAAATTTGCCTCCCTTCGAGTGGTGGCCGGCTCCTGAAAGAAACAAAGATAAATAGAGGAGAAAGATAAATTCTGATAAGCATTTTTTTCATTAATTCACTTAAATGATTCTGTATACTAATTTTGTATCCTAATTATCCATAACCATCTAACTAATTCTTTGGACACTAACGTCAACCAAAAAAAAAAAAAAACAGACAAATTACAATAAAATAAAATAATAGAAATTTGGAATATCATCCCAATACGACATTCGTTTTTTCAATCATATCCTTACTGTTACTTCTCTACCTAATGCTAATAGTCCTCAAGCCAACCTGGAATTTTCTTTGTGCGTTTAGGTCTTGAGCTCTCATTCAGACTATTGAGTGCCTCACTTGGAGCAAGATCCTCCTCTTGAGACAATGCAATTGGAAGCTGTAGGATACCTACATATCAAATACACTTCCCAACTATTCAATATAGAACGAAGTTCAAATCCTCATATGTGTTAAAAAAGAGAACAAATACATTTAAGTGGTAAAACAACATTAGAAGGACAGCACAAAGATGAAACCAAGAAAAATGATAATGTAGCTGGCGATGTTACCTCATCTTTTTTCTCGTCGTCTTCTTCTTTTTCCCCCTTCGATCTTCCGCCATCGTATCTATTACTATCTTGTAATAATCTTCTTCAACAAAATACCAGCTGGAATCATTGTCTCCATACGCCTACCATCCAAGCAACCATTCCATAATCCCATGCTTCTAGAGATACGAGATGAACTAGCAAGGAAAAAAAATAAGAAAAAAATTGCACCTTTAAGAGTTTTCTGACAGTATCGCGTATCACCCTCTTCGAGAACCCCAGCGGAGTCAGCGCAGCAATAGCCCCATCCATCCGATGAGTTTTGGCCTTAAAAATTTCTCGGTAACATGTCGATATATTATAATTTTTTTTTTCAATAAAAGGTGCTTATTGTTGAAATGGTAGTGAAAATGTGATCAAGAAGAGACCTTTCTTGATCCTTTTGAAGCCATGGCCGGATTGTGAAAAGAACTGTCTGCAGAAGACTAATGAGAGATCACGCCGGGCAGTGGTAAGTTATACTTCCGTCGGGGGTTGAGTATCGGCTTCCATGAGTGCTTATTTCTTAAAAAGAAAATAAAAAAATTTCAATATTGTTGCAGGTATTATCTTTGAAAAAAAAAATGTCATCAAAGCAAGAATTAACATTTCTGAAATCAATGATCCTCTTAGCAAAGCGCAAAACCTCATCTGCATAAATTTACAAAGTTAAGTTAAAAAAAAAATTGGAATACTGGCATTTTTGAGATTCCTTAACAACCACCAAAGATTGGGCTTTATTTTCATTTCCAATGCACGATCTATCAACTAATCAAATAAAATAAAACACAGAAAAATAAAAGTAGATATTTGAAGAATAGAAGCGGTTAAACTATCTCTAACTGGGATAAAGATATGACACTGGAGGACAAAACTTTGAACATACCACTACCTCGTCAGGGCCAGTCTCCGTTGTCTCTCTACCGGTCCTCACGAGAAGAAGGAGATGGGATATCAGAATGCCAGACGCTGATGTCCTGAGACGAAGAGGTCAACGTCGTGGAAGGATTCACAGAAGAAGAGTTCGACGTCGTCAAGAGATTCGCGGATGAAGAGGTTGACGCTGTGGAATATGCGCGATGGTGCAAGCTCTCGCGGCAGTTATCGCGGGAAACGTAGTGAGTGAAGGGGTAAGAATTAAGGACGACATTAACGTTGGATGCTTTAGAAGGATGGTACAAATCTTCAAGACTGTCATTTAAGCTTTAATAAGTTCGC
Source organism: Cymbidium sinense (assembly GCA_021442155.1). Lineage (NCBI taxonomy): Eukaryota > Viridiplantae > Streptophyta > Magnoliopsida > Asparagales > Orchidaceae > Cymbidium > Cymbidium sinense. The sequence continues at coordinate 240,282 of JAKCPB010000746.1, read as the reverse complement.
TAAAACTAGGAATTCTTAGTCTAAAAAGAGATCCAACAAAAAAAATTGATTTTTAATCAACTTTTCCTATGATATTCATCGTCAAAGAATGTGAGAAGCCATCAGTTGAGACTCGCATTCAAGACAGCAGGAGATGGGTCAAGAACACAATATAGTCTTATATTTATTAAAGATTAAAATCAATCAAGACCTGATTCAAAATCCTTGTTTTCTTAATAAATTTAATCCTCTTTTCTTATCGAAGGAAACTATAATAATTTTTTTTTCCATTTGTGATGATGGGAGAATTTAGATTAAATGGAAGACCTCTAATATATCTTTTCTACTTTAATCAATCTCCAATTTATTGAGAATGAGATTTATAATGTAAGTAATTTTCATTTCTCTTTACCTTATGTCTATACCATTAATGGTGCTAGTGAGAGGAAACAGTTCAAGGAAGCTTTTAATGAAATCTTTTGAAGCCATCAGTGGCGTATGGTTAGTTTTCAGGGATTTTAACTATGTTCTTTTAAATATGGAGAAGATTGGGTTGAGGTTGGGAAATTAATCCTGATTCTTATAACTATATCATCTAGATCAAGAGCTTTTTGTAATCTATATCAATTAGTTTAACTATCTAACCAATAATCTAATCTAGACCAAGAGCTTTTTGTAACTTGGACTACTTAGATGACTATTCCTCAACTTATGATAAAGTTTCACCCAACTTGTCCTCTGATCACTCTCTTATTCTTATAAAATGGGCAATTAAAGACAGATTCATCATTGATTTATTTTCAAGAGTTAGTAGACTAATTTTCACAATTTTTTTAGATTTTTAAGATATGTTTGATGTATCTATGGCTTGGAGATCCTACTTTGATTTATTGTAGAAAACTTAATGGGTATTGCTTCTTTAAAAAAAAATTCTTAAGCAAAAAAAGATATGCTCTTCTTTCATTAGTTTCATTGAACATCTACAATATATATATATATATACATATATATCAAGAGAAGATACTTTTGTAAATCCAAGGGACCTTTTAAACCCTTTTTGTCACATTACTATTATCCTCAAATAAAACATTCTAATTTTGTTGCTCACCACATACCTATTTTGCTTTGCAATACAGTTTATAAAATGATTAACAAATAGCCTTAAAAATTGTTCTTCCTCATATTATTTACTAAGCTCAACCTTCACCAAAAAAAGACATTACAGATAACATTATGTTTCGCTCTTGAAATTATGAATAAATTCAAATTTATGAAGTCGAAGAAGTATTTATGTGCTAAATTGAATCTTAAAAAGACTTTAGATAGCATTAATGGAAATGTGATCAGTTCTATATTATCTCAAAAAGGCCTCCCTTCAACATTCATTGACTGAATTTATGCTTGTATTTAGGATATAACTTGTTCTTTAATTTTGAAGGAGAAAAATTAAAAATTATTTTAATTTTTATGATGTTTGAGGTGGGGATGTCCCTTCCCTTTCTTATTTAATATTATTATAGATATATTCTCTTGCATAATGGAGGAAGAGGTTTAAAAACAAAAATAAATAAATAAATAAATAAATAATAATAAAGCATATCCTCATATCTCATGGAATCATAAGTATTTTTTCTTCTAATAGCAAAGGATCTCATTGTGTATGTAAGTTATGATATTGTGATAATGAAGTGTGATGTGGTGATACTCTATGATACTCAAGGTTTCTCTTCTAATTATATTTAAGTTATGATGTAGTGATACTCTACGATAATGAAGTGTGATGTAATAGGCATATGCACCTGCTTAATATATGCTTAACACACGTCGAATATTCCATCAATATTAATAGAAAATAAGACAACTAAAGCGAAATTAAGATCATGAACAATATTATTCAATGATATAGCATATAGATGCATCAAAAAAGTACTAATGAAAAAATGCACGCACAATATTTTAGGTGAAAAATCACCCAGAAAGAGTAAAAATTACAAGCATAAGAGAAGAATGCATTAATCGAAGAGAGATTATAAAAGAAAGAAGTGACGGTTCAAGAACAAACCTAAAAATACTCTCTCAAAGATCAAAAATAAATCTTACACTCACACTATAATCTCATAAAGAAGGGGTTAAATCAAATCCCTTGCATGAAGTAAAATTGTATTTATAGAGTTCTATAAAATCCTTTATAAGAAAACACTTAAAAATGATCAATAAAATAAGAGCACATATATTACAATCTAAATGTCATACTAAAATTAATCTGATAATAAACGCTCTCAATTCATGTGTTTGTACTTGCCAACTAAATCAATAGCACACGAATCACAATCTGAAGGTTGTAATAAATTCAATCAAACGATAAAAATCTTAATCTACGTGCTTATAAATCAACACTGGAGGACAAAACTCTGAACATACGACACCTCGTCAGAGCTAGACTCCGCTATCTCTCTATCGGGCCTCACGAGGAGAAGGAGATGGGATATCAGAATGCCAGACGCCGATGTCCTAAGACGAAGAGGTCGGCACAGTGGAAGGAATCGCAGACGAAGCAGTCGGTGTCGTCAAGGGATTCGCGGATGAAGAGGTCGACGCTATGGAAGACTCGCGGTCCCAGGTCTCACCGGCGTAGCTGTCACAGCAGTTATCGCGGGAGATGAAGTGAAGGAATAGAATAAAAGAGGGGATTAAAGTTGGATGCTTTGGATGGTAGTATTGCTACGAATCTTCAGGGCTGTCGTTTAAGCTTTAATAGGTTCGCTAAAACTAGGAATTCTCAGTCCAAATAGAGATCCGATAAAAAAAATGGATTTTTAATCAACTTTGCCTATTATATTCATCAATTTTTCCAATTTATTGAGATTTATAATGGAGGTAGTTTTCATTTCTCTTTGACTTGTGTCTATATTGTTGATGGGGCAAGTTAGAGGAAACTTCTCAGAGAAGCTTTTAATGAAATTTTTGTAACAATCATTAGTGAATGGTTAGTTTTCTATGATTTTAATTGTGTTCTTTTAAATATTGAGAAGATTGGTTGAGATTGGAGAGGGGTGGGAATTCAATTCCCCTATGCAAATTTAAGGATTTCAATAATTGTATTTTTCAAACAGGCATCCTCGAGATTCTTAGATCTCATCAAGATTGAGTTAGAGCATTTTGTAACTTGGACTAACTTGGACTAGCTAGATAGTTATCTATCACCTTCATACAAAATTTCACCAACCCTATCTTCTGAATTCTCTCTAATTCTTATAAAACAAACAATTTAAGAAAGATTTATCATAGGTTTATTTTCAAGGATTAGTAGACTAATTTTCACATTTTTTTTTTAAATTGTTAGAAATGTTTGATATAGCTACGCCTTTGGAGATCCTATTCTACAAAAAAAAAAAAAACTTTAAGCAAAAAGAGTTGTTCTTCTTTTATTAGTTTCATTGAACATATAAAAAAATCAAGAGAAGATACTTTCACAAATCCAAAGAAACTTTTCAAATCATTCTCTCGATATTATTGTTAAATCTTTCCATAAAAGTTATATTCTTGATGTTGTTATTGAAAGTCAAGGGGTGAACCAAAGGATTGAGGCTACTTAATTGGTTAACAATGGGGAATGATAACCTTAAATTCTTAGACAATTTCATTAAGGAATGAAGGGAATCTAATAGCATAAATGAGCTTTCTACGCCCTTCTGGTACTATTTTTCACATTTTGAGATAGTTGATATTATTATCAATTATGAATCAAGTCAAATTTATGATGGCAAAGAATTATCTTTGGTTAAATTTAATCTTAAAAAGATTTTGATTGCATTAATAGAAATAAGATCATTTTCATATTATCTCAGAAAGGCTATCCCTCAGCCTTCACTGACTGAATTTATGTATGTATTTAAGATATTACTTATTCTTTAGTTTTGAATAAGAAAATCAAAGATTATTTTAATTCTTCTAATGATTTGAGTTGGGGATGTCCCCTCTTCTTATTTTTATTTACTATTAGTATGAATATATTCTCTTGTATTATTGAGTGAGAGGTTTCTATAAGAAAGCATAACCCTATATCCAATAAAGTGACAATTGTTTCTCTTCTTCTATTTGGAGAGATTTCATTGTGTGCTTTGTATGGCTAAAATTCCTACAATTACTTCTCTAAAGCATATACTTAGCTATCTTACTAATGTTATCGAGCTATACTTAATTCCTACAATTACTTTGTATGGAAGTAGTTTTAGAGAAATATTGGTCTTTTGAAGGAGAATATTTAAATAGGGTGGATGCTTTAGTAGTTCATCCAAGGAAATGAAATATTTTATAAGGTTAACACGTGCTTAAAGACAAGAAAGTTAGCTTAACTAATGCTTAATATCGCACTATAATTACCAAGGAAATGAAATATTCAAAATGTGCACTGAGCGTTATGCACCGCAATTTTCTAGTCAGTAAAAAAAATTATTTATATTGTAATAAGTGCTTTTTGAAAACGTATTTTTTTATCAAGAATTTGTTTGGGATCTATTTTATTTTATTTTATTTTTTTAAAAATATGTTGATTGAATATATATTTTAAAGTATTTTTATTTTTATTTTTAAAAATACTCAGAATAATTTTTGAGTGTTTTGACTATTTTAAAAATAATATCATTATCAAATATATTTTATTTTGAATCAAAATTTAAATAAAAATAAAATAAAATCCTTAAATAAATATTTCTTTTTTTCAATTTAAACCTAAAAAATGAAAAAGAACGTCTCCTAATTGTCGGCGTATAGCCTCCACATAGCCCCTCTGATTTATTTTAAGAAAAAATAGAGAAAATTATTTTAATTTAAATGTAATTATGATAAATTTTAAATTAATAAATTATTTTAAACAAAATAAAATACTGTTCTTAAACTAAGTAGAAAAAAAAAAAGTTTTAATAACATCGATATAGCTATTGTTGGAGCATCTCTGCATTAAATTTATATGTTATGATTTTATTTATATTTTATTTTCAATAGGTAAGGTATTTAATTCATAATATTTCTTTATCAAATATAGGTAAGGTATTATTATATACTTTTATTAATTAGTGCTTAGGCCAGCCATGCTTAGGATTACCTTTGAGGCTTTGATTAATTTGCTCATGATTGCAGTTTTGGAAAATTTTATAATCTCCTTATAATTAATATATATTTCAATAAATTGTGTTTAATCATTTTCTTATAATTAATCTTTTGTTTCTATTATTTTAGTATCAAATCTTTTTATTGATATATAATTCAATTCTAAAATCAAGGGAAATTGAGGGAGTATGGGAGTTTCGGAGGCTTACGGTTTGAAGAGACGAACGGAGGAACTGTGTGGCCGAGCGGATGAGGGGAAAGTCAGGGAGAACGGCCTCAGTTCCTTGCGATTTCCATGCGTGTGAGGTTTGAATTTACAAGAGCCCTTTACCTTGCGACGTGCGTTTGGTTTTGAGGAGATCCGTGGAGGGAACGGTTGAGAGTTGGAAGAAGGCGAGATCGGTTGAGGGTGTTTGTGGCTCACGAAAGGGGGAGTGAGTCGAGGGTCAACATTGTATAGGCATAAATGTAGCGGAAGACAAACTCTTTGAACTGAAAAATCAATGCAGGGCGATACAATTGAGCCATACAGATATGTTATCACCTCCTTGAACAGAAGTTATACAAAGCACAGTTATTACCACAAGTTGAAATTCATCAAGGGAGAACAGAAAGAAGCCTTCTCATCAATCTCTTTTTGAACAAGAAAAGCAACATAAAGTTATCAACAAACTCTCAATACCCCAACTTCAAGATCAAATGGAGTGGCATTGATTACTAGAGGATCTTCAGGCCATCCTTGATGACTCATAAGTGTGAGATTGGAAGAACCAGTCAAGGACAAATTGCCCATTTTTAGCCATAATCATCACTTCTTGTCCATTCTCCATAAGAAATTACATCAAGTAGCAGAAGCTGAAGGAGTGAGTTTCATTAGAGAGATTATTAAAAAAACACTAGACACAACAATCGAGTGAGTTCTGCTTCTTTCGCATAACAATTTTTGCGAGCGTTTAAAAAAATTGTGGCGTATTGGCCTAAAATCGCAGATTTTTGTCAACGTGAAATTTGTGAAAATTTTTATTGTGTTTCCAACGATACCAAGCTTGCTCAATTTCGACGCTTGATGGGTCGTCTGAGGTAAAATTCTGGTGCCAAATTTTCAACCCATTGTTTTTGCGTTTGCAGCCTGCAGATGAATTCGATTTTTTTTCAGAGAAAGTCTTGAGAAATTTGTTATGTTTAATGATATATTAAGTTCATTCGATTATCTGGGATGAGTGATATAAAATCTTGCGGTACTAATTTTTTTTAAAATAATTTAGCTCAGGCCTAGTCGCCCGTTGAAAGGGCGACTAGGCCTATTTTTTAATTTTTATTTTTTATTACTTAATTACATAATTAAAATTTTAATTAAACCTAATTTAAAAAATTAGCCTATTCATATTATGATGTTCAACACGTGCATCTAAATGATAAGTCAACAAGATTTTATATATTATATAAGGAAAATAGGATATTAACTTGTTTAAATAATATTATTATAAAATATATTAGAATTTAAGAATTTGAGCACAAAATTATTAAAAAATAATTAAATTGTATATTTTACTTCTTTACTTTAAGTTGGTTTCTTAGTATTTCTTATTTAATATCATATTCTTTGAGGTCTTATTACAATAAATGATTGAATCAAAATTATTTTCTCTTTTTTTTAATGAATAAGCTGACTCATGAGTTGATTTGAACTTATAAAATTGAGCTTAAGTGTATTGTGTGCGAGAATATTTGTTGTAATAGAAAGAGTTTATCATTCTAGTAAACAAACACATAAACAAAAAAAGGTCAAGATCAACCTCTCATTAGAGATAAAGGGTATTTTCATGAAAATCAAGAAAAAGATTAAAATCATTAGGGCATGACAATAAGTATTAAACTTTATGAATAGTGACATTTTCGTATTTCTATCTTATCAAAATGACATAAAATAAGATTGCTCACATAATTAATGTAGTGATTATTTGAATTAGCAAGTTTATCTTTTGAATATTTATAGTATAGTATTTTTTTTACAGAGAGTTGAATTATTTTCTCTTTGAAATATTATATATGTGATAAAATTGGAACAATATATAGATGCTTAGCATGGCTCCTATATAAGGGCACCTACAAATCGAAAAATGATCCAATTTGTATTAGACATTAATCAATCAGTCTAGTTTGTAAGGACCTTAGAAGTGTTGTCAAAGTTTTGGATTAGAATTATACCTACACCATAATAAAGCTCCACTTTACACACACTCATTAATATGTCATCTATTTAACCCATGAGGAGCATTTAAGATGATATGTTCCTATTACTCATGATTACTTCTACTAAAATCCACATAAGCCAATAATTTATTTTGAATGAAAAATCAAATTTATGTGAGTAAATGTTAACAAACTATCATGCTTTGTGAATGGATTAATTAATGAGGCATTTATATAAATAGCACGTAATTATTATATATTAACATATTTAACATATAACCTTAATAATTAAATAAATAATACTCAAATCTTTAATAGTATTTCAAAATTAGGATCATCGTTAATTTTTTTTAGTTAAATATACCTTTTCAAGCATAGGAGAAGCTCTATATTGGTAAATATCAAACTTAGATATGTAAATGCATAACAAATGTGTGCTATATATGTAAATCTTCTTTAATTAAATTAATGACTAATTTATCATATATGTAGATATATTATCTACTAAATCTAGACTATTATATTCTAATAAAATATTTATGATATATATAATAAGAAACATATGAGATTGATTCATATCGCTTTGTTCCTCATAATTTTTATATGAATCATATTGATTATAAAATATTATTACAATACCCTATTTAGTACTATTTAAGCCGTGTTTGGTGTAGAGGTGGTGGTGCGGTGTGCTGCACTATAATATTATTTGAGACCCTAGATTATGGTTGCATTTTAGTCATATTTTTAGAAATTTAAAAAAGAAATAGATTTTTTAACTTGATCTAGTCTATCTAATATGATCGTAAAAAAATTATGATTTAACTTTTATAAAATAAAAAAAATTTATATACTCAACACTATTTTTTCAAACATTAGTTTCATATCTACCGAAACACTATCAACATTTTTTAATATAGCTGTGAATTTTTTTTTTTTTTGCACCAAAAAATAGGAATAATCAAACAACTATATTTGTTGATGAGAAATAAAAGTTGTACTTTATTGATAAAGAGACATGCGAGCAAAAAAAATTAGTAAAGATATTTTTTTTTTCTAGTGTTTTTTAGTATAAATTAAAATAAAAATATTTGTGCAGGGTTGCGATGGCTCGATTCTTCTCGACGACACCCCAACATTCACAGGTGAAAAGAATGCATTTCCCAACAAAAACTCGGCGAGAGTATTTAAGGTCATTGACACCATTAAATCCAGCGTCAAAGCCTCTTGCAATGCAACCGTATCCTGCTCCGACATTGTCGCTCTCGCTTCTCGCGATGGTGTCGTGCAGCTCGGCGGGCCGACATGGACGGTAGCTCTTGGCCGAAGGGACGCTACCACGGCTAGCCAAAGTACCGCAAACAGTGATCTCCCAGGCCCATCATCGTCCCTCTCTACCCTCATCTCAATGTTCGCCGCGAAGGGTCTGAACGCCTGCGACATGACGGCGCTCTCCGGCGCGCACACCATTGGCCAAGCCCAGTGCCAATTTTTCCGCGGGATTATTTTTAAAATAAGTTTAATGTTAATCTTAATTAGGTATTTAGATATGAAAATTTTTTTTTTATGAAAATAAGCCTAATCGTCCGTACAACACACGACTGCCGCTAATGAAAAAGCTTTTCCTTTCGGTAGGCGAGAGAAAGAGAGAGAGTGGTGGCGCGGTTTTTTTTTTTTTTTTTTCGGTAGGAGAGAGAGAGAGAGAGAGAGAGAGAGAGATTTTTTATTAATTTTTTAATTAATATAATTATTTAAAATATTTAAAATATATAATTTAAAATATTTTTTATAAAATATTTAATAATTAAATATTTATATATTTAGTTATTAATTAATTAATTTATATATATAATTAAATATATAATTTAAAATATTTTAATTATATATATAAATTTAGAAATTTATTTAATAAATTTTATTAATTAATATAATTATTTAAAATATATAATTTTATTAATTTTGTTAATATATAATTTAAAAATAATTAAAATATATAAATAAATAATTTTTAATAAATAAATAAATAAAGAAATAAATTATATAAATATTTTATAAATTATATAAATTAATTAATTAATTATACATATATATATATATATATATATATATATATATATGAATTTATTTAGTTATTTATGTATTTAAATTATATAAATATTTTTAAGTTATATAAATAATTTAAAAATATTTAAAATATATAAATAAATAATTAGTTATATATATATATATTTATTTATTTAATTAGTTATTTATTTATTTAAAAATATTTGTTTATTTAAAATATATAATTAGTTAAATAAATAAATAAAAAAATTTAAATTATATAAATACTTAGATATTTATATATATTTATAAAATATTTAGTTATTTATATATTTATTTATTTATTATATAAAGCCAATAAATTATATAATATTTTATAAATTTTATAAATAAAGTAATTATATATATATATATATATATATATATATATTTATAAATTTTTTAGTTATTTATATATTTAAATTATATAAATATTTAGTTATTTAATATATTTATAAAATATTTAGTTATTTATATATTTATTTATTATATATATTTTATTTCTTTCTTTATTTATTTATTAAAAATTATTTATTTATTTATTTATTTTATATTTTTGTTATTATTATTATTATAGACTTATATAAATAAATAAATATATATATATATATAATTAAAATATTTTGTAAAAATTATTTTTAAATTATATATTTTAAATATTTTAAATATTTTAAATTATTTATATAACTTAAAAAATATTTATATAATTTAAATATATAAATAACTAAATAAATTTATAAAATATATATAATTACTTTATTTATAAAATTTATAAAATATTTATATAATTTATTTTATATAATAAATAAATAAATATATAAATAACTAAATATTTTATAAATATATAAATATCTAAGTATTTATATAATTTAAATTTTTTTATTTATTTATTTAACTAATTATATATTTTAAATAAATAAATTTTTTTAAATAAATAAATAACTAATTAAATAAATATATATATATAAATATAAATAATTATTTATTTATATATTTTAAATATTTTTAAATTATTTATATAACTTAAAAATATTTATATAATTTAAATACATAAATAACTATATATATATATATAAATATAATTAATTTATTTATATAATTTATAAAATATTTATATAATTTATTTCTTTCTTTATTTATTTATTAAAAATTATTTATTTATATATTTTAATTATTTTTAAATTATATATTAACAAAAATTAATAAAAATTATATATTTTAAATAATTATATTAATTAATAAAAATTATTAAATAAATTTCTAAATTTATATATATAATTAAAAATATTTTAAATTATATATTTAATTATATATATAAATTAATTAATTAATAACTAAATATATAAATATTTAATTATTAAATATTTTATAAAAAATATTTTTAAATTATATATTTTAAATATTTTAAATAATTATATTAATTAAAAAAATTAATAAAACCCCCCTCTCTCTCTCCTACCGAAAGCAAAAAAACAAAAAATAAAAAAAAAACTGCGCCACCCCTCTCTCTCTCTCTCTCTCTCTCTCCTACGGAAAGGAAAAAAAACAAAAAACAAAATCCTCCCAGTTGTCATCAAACGACGACTGACGCCGATGCGACTTATCACAGCATGCCGTCGTTATACCTGACGACTGGCCTATTTTCATAAAAAAAAAAAATTTCATGATTAAACGCTTAATTAAAATTAACACTAAACTTATTTTAAAAATAATCCCTTTTTCCGCTCCCGCATCTATAACGACAACAACATCAACCCCGGCTTCGCCGCCCTCCACCAGGCAAACTGCCCGCAAAGTTCGGGTGGGGACGGCAACTTGGCGCACTCGACTTAAAGAATCCGAACAAGTTCGGATCCGAGTACTACCAGAACTTGATCGGCTCTCACGAGCTGTTCCATTCAGACCAGGAGCTCTTCAATAACGGAACTCAGGACGCTTTGGTGAGGTAGTATAGCAACAACAGGGCTCTCTTCTTCCGCCACTTCACTACGGCTATGGTGAAGATGGGAGCCGTTACTCCGCTCACTAAAAGCAATGGGGAGATACGTTTGAATTGCAGAAAAGTAAACTCATGATTAATGTTTATCTGTCAGTTGCATAATTTATTTTTGAAATATTTTTATTAATTTTATGTCAGGAATTATACTTTAAAAATTAAAAATTTCTCATTTAATGAAGAAGTTTATTAATCAAGTTTATATTTTACGTGAACTGTGCGCTCTTATAATTATATGCAACATCGGGTCCATCTGATCAATCTATGTACACTCTTATGAGCCCGTTTGAAGCAGCAGTTTTCTTGACTGAAATTGTTATATGAAAGTTGGTTGGTGATGCATTGTTGACATGATTATTTGGAAAGCATTGTTCAGAATATATTATCTGCGCTATTTATGCGAAATAAATTAAATATCCCTTGTTATGGTGAATAAATTTTAATGAACAAAAATATGATAATTAATACTCATATATAGTTATAAGTTAACTAAATTACATTGATTGATTGCATATCACTTAATAAATATTACTACATAATTAATAACACTAATATTAAAAGTACAAATATAATAACTAGTGAGATCAAAATATTAAGTCAAATATCCTGTTGATCAAATCTTTTAATTTTTTTTTACATTGCTACCCTCTTTAGCATGATCATTGTTTGAGGCTTAATTTTTAAATTAGCCTTAAATAATCACGTAATTAGCTAATTAACCCGTAAAAAAAAAATTTAAAAATAGCCCGCCGGTCATGGCTTTCTAATTTTAGGGCGAAATGAACCAGCTCACTCGTTTTCACTGTCAGCCTACTCTCTCCTCGTTCCAGATCCGTCTGTCCCGTCGGGCCGGGCTCATCTCACCAAGTAGGTTTGTGCCAAGGAGGTTCGCCGCTAGCCAAGGAATCTTGCCGCCGGCCAAAATTTGTTTTCGTTTAAATTTTTCGCCGATTTAGGTATTTTTCACCCCAAATAAAAAAAACTTGTTAGATTTTTATTTTTATGCGTATATTAGGTATGTTTAAGCTATTTAGTTTGATTTTCATAATAATTTGTGGTAGATCTCATTGTTTATGCGGTTTTTATATTTTTTTAGGGAAGCTTAATTTGTGGTAGATCTCATTTTTGTAGGGAAGGTTAATTTTTATGCAGTTTTTGTATTATATGAGATTGTATGTGGTGTTTAGGAACTTCATTGAATGAAGATTGAGTAATGATTGATTTGATCAACCTTGCCCATAAGAAAACAAGAAGGATGAGATTAAAAGTTTCAAAAAAATAATTCAATATAGGTGAATGTTGTATCAACTAAATGCTTGATTCTTCGATTCAAAGGGCTGAAAATAATCGGTTTCGGATCGGTGATTCATTATGTAAGTTGATAAATTGTTTATGAGTAATCTTATTTTTATGCCTTGATAGTGTTTGGGATAAAATTCTATTTGGTATGTAATTTTTTTATCATAATTTTATTTTAAGATTAGAGGTGGATAATATAGAGAGTAGTGCATTAAATTGTGACTGTCTGCTTATTTATAAATCGTTTTATTTGTTCAGCATAATGTTACAGATAATTTATTATCGTTTTTTTCTTCTTAAGTATCATCAGTGTGCCTTTTGGTGACTAAAACCACCGACCATTGAGGAGAAAATCACAGAAGGCAAGGCACTGCCAGAAATATATGAAGGAAAATCATAAACAGTAGTAAATAAGACAATTTCTATTTTGTTGATAGGTCAATTATCTTACATTCATGACTACAAAAATTTCATGATGTTGCATAGATTATTATTTTAGGTGATTATGCCTTTACTTATATAATGTTTAAAAATACATATTTATACTCCATTCGAATTAATATATTTAAGGAAGATTTATATATATAACACACATTTTTTATGCATTTAATTGTCTAATACTTAAAATTAAATATTTACTTATCTAACACTTTTCTATGCTTAAAAAGGTATATTTCACTTTTAAAAAGTGAATGATGTTGGTATTTTTGATATGATATTGAAGATTAGGATATTATATATGTAAAAATTAAAGTTTAGGTGTTAGATATATAAATATATAAGAATTGTGTGGTATGTATGTAAATCTCCCTATATTTAAAAGATGAAAAAAAATTGATGATGACTTTCCTGAGGATACGAAGGTCGAATAAAATTTGAGAAAGCTATAAAAGAAATATTTCTTACTTATTATATGGATATATGATAAATGAGAGTCTAACATTTGTGATAAAAAATGTTAATATTCTTTTGTAGTATTCTAAATGAGAGTATAATATTTATGTATCGTAATAGGTAGCATTTCATTTAGTCCTCGTTGTATTTCTAATTAAATTATTTGCATTGCAGTTAAAAAAGATTATTGCAGTGTTCTCTTATTAATACTTAGTGATGAATTCATCTACTGTCTGTATAGTTCTTTATTACGGCTGTGAATTGAGAGTAAACGATGATTTCATTCCAACATATATTGGTGGGAAAAATCGTCCAGTCCAAATCCCACGTCGGATTTGATTCGAGGAATTATAGAAACGAATCATGAGGTCGTTGAATATAAATCCAACAAAGTTCTTTGTGAATCTGGTGAGTCGTTTTCCAATTAGTGCTAGATTTACTACCATTTTGATGAAGTCGATTTATACTTCTGCGTGTGCAACCTATCATTGTTATGTCGAGTTCGAACTATCGTGAGAGGAGGTTAACAATATAAGAATGTGAGAGGTCGACGAGCAGAATCGCACTTCTATAAGTACTCAGTGGAATGTTATGGTGCAAACAGCAACATGATTTCTTTGTTGGGACAAGTTCAACTATGGGTGACTTAGAAGATAATGACATGAATACCCATCAAGATGTTGGATATGAAACTATGTGGAAAATGATGATGATGAGGAGGATGATGATAACTACGTAGAACGGGCTAACTTATTGGCCATAGAATCATCCCTTACTGTCAGGGACTTGATTGTTGATTATTCAATTAGAGCAAATCATACGGAAGAGCACCTGATATGGAATAACGATTATTTGAGTAACGCTGAAACAGCTAGAGAATGGGATGAGGACCATTGATGGCCCATCGATCATTCGTCTTTGAGAAGGATAAGCATTCCGAGATGAATTATTTGAAGATATGTGTTTTCAATTCAAAGCGATTGCAATTTATTCGAGGTTGTTATGAACAATGTTGAGTATGTCATTTGTGCTTCAAATCAATTAAAATTCACGCACAAGGTGCACATCATTCTATAGACCATGTTTGTGGAGCTTACATGATCGCTTAAGAGGTTGGGCGTCGTATTAGTTCCCTCATGCGCAATCATTTAGTGCTTAATGCTGGACACAGGCAATGCACATCACAGTTCATTAGTTATTTCATCCAACCCGCAATCAAACGTCAACTAGATTTGAAGCCCAAGGAAATTGTAGATCGTATTGAGTCGAAGTTCAATATAAGAGTGTCCTACATGAAGTCTTGGGATGCACATCGAAAGGCTGTTAAGGTTATTTTTAGAAGTTGGGAGGAATCTTACAAAACATTGGGAAAATTCATGCATTTGTTTGCGATCTATGCGGTGATATCGGATACATTCAGCAATCGAGCATTTCAACAATTTTTTGGTCATTTGAGCCTTGATAAGAGGTTGGCATGTGCCTTGATTCTATCGATAGGACTTTTCTCCTGTAAGTCTGAGAACACCGCTAATCGCGGTTGGATCGACGAAACAATGGCTTGTTCCACTAGCCTTAGCTATGGAATCGAGCATCGAGTCATGGGTTTGGTTTTGCGCATTACAAGACTTGATCCCATCAATTTCAGGGTGATCTCCTCATCTCGAGATAGACATGCAGTCTAGTTCGTGGTTGCAGAGATCTTTCCCAGCGGCGCTCGCATTTACCATTTGGAGAACTTCAAACGGGCCGTTAGACAATTCGGCATAGGTGATGTTGACTTCATATGTTAAAAATGTATGTTGTAGGAAACACGGATGGCATTCACATTTTTAAGCGATATATGTCAGACATCAAGAATATCAGCGAGGCATATATGGCTTACAGGATGTTCAACAATGGTCTCTTACTCATGATGGGTATGGTATAGATGCGGTACAATGACGCGTGGTTGAGTGCTTCAATAGTGTGTTTAAAAGAGCATTGGTTTACCGATTCAAGCCGATTACAACGGATACTACAACATTCCCATGAAACATCTTGAATCGTATAACTCTCGAAGACAAGAAAACATCATTCTCTCCACATTAAGGTAACGCGTTGCGTAATGAGCGAGGCAAGAAGATTTCTTGAACCGGTCGCGAATAAGCATGTCGAGTACCGGTGTTTGATATCACTCGGACCTTCAAGGTTGAATTAGGTGAAAATAACGAGTGTATGTGTACATGTAGACAACCGCAAGCTTACCATCTACCATGTGCGCACGTGATTGCTGTTTCAGGTCAACGACATATAAACCACGTCCATTATGTCTCAGCGTACTATAGTTTGCAAAACTATATCAACACCTACCAGGGCGAATTTCACGTAATACCTGATCGAGAAGAGTGGGGTGAACACATCAATGGTGGCACATGCCCATTATAAACTCGAATGTCAAAAGAAAAAGGAGCGACAGGACAAGATTTAAAAATAGTATGGACGAGAACACTCCAAAAAATTCTAGGGTTTGTAGTGTGTGTAAGACTATTGGACACAATATAGGTGTGTCCTCAAATCGATCATCATTGTAATTCATCGATAGTTGTTGATGTTGTCTATGTCTTTGTGTTTAGTGTTGTGTTACTAGCTCTGTTGAGTGTAATTGAAGTGTTGTGTTCTCGGTGTTTGTTACTACCTATTGAGTGTAATTGAATTGTTGTGTTCAATGTTATTTGTTACACTGGCTCTGTTGAATGTAATTGAATTGTTCTTTTCAGTGTTGGTTTTTACACTTACTATAGTTATTACATTTGGTACTCTTTTTACACTTGTTATAGTTGTTACACTTGATAGCGCTTGTTACACTTGTTACTCTTGTTACGCTTGGTACTGTTGCTATACTTGTTAAATGTTATGCTTCTTCATAGCTTGCCTTATTAATGTTTAACTAATTGCACATTGTTCTTTGCCTCAATTACCGAAAGATGTCCGGTGGCCTGCCCCACGTAGGAGGAGGCGGCAGCGATGAGACGGTTGTTGACTACGGACCCCACTGTGCACCAAGTATATGCCATAGTAAAATGAGCGGCGCATCGATTCTAAAATTTCTTTAGCAATTTTTTAAAATGTTTATGTACATATACATTTGTTATGTTGACGCAACCCTACTTATGAATGATTGTGGTTGCAGGTTTTAGTGATCGAGGCTGCTGCGCACCTACTGATGTTTAGAGAATGGCTTGTTAATTGTCCCAGATTTATGAATGCTGCGGTCAGCCGCTGATAGTGTCTCCCAGTGCGGATATTAAGCTAGATCACCACTTCTCGCGTTCGTTGAAGCGGTGGTGTTGTTGACGAATACCTTCCACACACCCGCGGTGAGATGACGATTACATTACAGGATGTTGCGATGATTCTTGGTATCCGGATAGATGGCTTGGTATCCGGATAGATGGCTCACCTGTGATTGGCAGTGTTGCTGTCGGTAGTGATAGATGATGGGCTACATGGCCAGATTATTGCGATGAGTTGCTTAGAGCATATCCAGACCCAAACATTGTATACCATGATCTGGTTTATCCGCATATCACATCACAGTTCCGAATGGGACAGGCTCATGCACGTACTTGCTTGTCCTTATGATGGCTGCGATGGACATACTACCGTGATTCATATTTAGATCTACAGTTCACTATGCATGTCGAGCATACATCGCTTTGCCATTGGATCTTCTCTTTTGCCAGATACTTCAGGTTCTGAGGTTCACCTACGATTCTACCATTACTTGATATTGACACGTTCGGACCGTTAAATTTGTGCTTCGCTTCTATCTGAGGAATTACATGAAGCAACAAAACCAATGCGCACCCTGGATGTGTTCATTTCTTTGCAGAATATGGAGCACATTCATGTGGGAAGACCTACATTACATGTTTCATATCCTACAGACATTGACGGACTTAGCGTAGGATTCTGATGGAATGAAGGTTATGTTAGGGAAATGCCAGCATCCAATATCAGAGCATCCAATATCCTACATGGCTTATTTAATTTGGTTAACTCACGTGAGAGGATGAAAGATTTAATGTGGAATTACATATAGTTCAAATCTAATTTAAAAACTATTTGTCATATATGTATTTATTATGGTAAAGAGTCAAATGAAAATACATCTAGAGTCAAAATTCACATTACAAGTTTTAATGTGTTTTGGGAAAGTAAATATTACTGTAAAATAACATCTTCAAATATAAAAAAAGATTATTTTTCAAGAATAAGTAAATCCATTAAAGCTCAATTATATATAGAATATTGAGAGTGTTTGATATTACCAAGGTATTATATATATTTAACAATCTTTGTATTATGACAAAAAATGAGAGCTGTCGTAATAACTTTCACTTTCGTAACTTCAAAATTTATATATATGCAAAAACTGCGGCTACCCGGCCGAGATTCGTCAAAACCTGTCAACATAAAAGTTGTAGAATTTTTTATTCCCTTTCCAATGATACCAACCACGCAGAAATCCGACAACTGATGAGCCTGATATGGCCAAAAAATAGAAGCTGTTAATTTCATTTTTTTTAAAAAAATTATTTTTTCGTGATCCGGTGGTGGTCGGACTACGATCATTGGAGCTATTTTAAAATTTTTTTTAATGGTTTAATTAGCTAATTATGTTATTATTTAGGGCTAATTTAAAAATTAAGCTCATTGTTTGATGCGTCATCCTCTTATTTATCAATCCATCTGAAATAATTGCAATCATTTCCTATTCTATTTCTTGGACACCTGAAAATCTTCTCTCATAATTTTCTTCCCTTGTAAAGTGAATATATAACATTACAAAATACAATCGCAATACACAGCTTTGGACTCAATAGTGATCAATGAATCATATTTCCTGATAAAAAATTTGTATTAGCAATAAAAATATTAATATAAGGACGGGTAACATTGCAAAATATTTTTACAATGATAATTAAACAATAAAATATTTATTTTCCAAAGTATCAAAATCTGAAAGTATTAGTTAGTTTCCTAAATCTCAAAGTGTCAAAATCTCTTTTCTCTTACCTAATATATTTCATATCACTATTTTCCTACTTATTTAGCACCTCATATACTATACAAATCATTAGAAGTCGTAGGTTTTTTTTTTTACCTAATAATCTTTTTGGAATCCCTGATTTTTTCATATTCATTCTATCTCAATAGTATTTTCCTTCTATCTCTGAAAGAGCAATTTGTTTCATAGTGCCTAATAATAAGGTTTTTTTTTGCCTGCCTAATAATGAATATAAGCATCTCATCTGGTTATGAATCTGTATTAAAAGAAATAATTTGATATTGAAAGAGATAATTTGATATTGATTTTGTAAATGAGAAATATAGATATAAGAAATGGATGATTTTAAAAATAGTTGCTCAAATTTAATTGGTTTTTTTTTTCTGGATTTGAATATAATACAATAAAAGTGACATTAATGAATAAATTGTGCCATTAAAAATGAAAATTTTAAGATAAATACGCGACAAAATTAAGAAAACTTATTAAGAACTATAGTGATTAAAATTATGCCAAAAAAAAAAAGATCTATAGTGAATGAATATAACATCTTATAAAATACCAATTAACCAAAATAAATAAATAAACGAGAATTCAAAAGGCCAACATCAAATACTCAAATAATAATGACTGATTCCCTTCGTCTACTATGTATAATTTCTTGCTATAAATACTCCCAAAGAGAGCACAAGATCCTTTCAGTCTACTCTCAAATCTATTTTAGTGGTTGATGTTTGAGAGAGAGAGAGAGAGAGAGAGAGAGAGAGAGTATCCATGGCGTCCATTAATGCAGAGAGGCCTGCAAGCTCCCAGATTTCGATTGCACTTGGCAGCAAGTGAAGTGAAGCTAAACCCAAGGCAACTTCACCTAAGCAAGCTCGTTAGAAGACTGAACAGAAGCCTCGTGCATCAGGTATGCACATGAAGTCTCTACGTTTTGGTTTAGTGAATAAATCCATATATCTTTCTACGTTGGGGTTTAAGAGAGTGAGACCAAGCCCAAATCGCTAAAAATTTGAGCTTGATTTAACTTGGATAAAATATATAAAAAATTTCAACTTCCACAACAAACTTGAGTTCATATAAATTAAAACCAGTATTTAACAAAGTAAAATAAAGCTCCAGTATTATGTTCCGCCTGGTTTACACTCTTAGCACATTGCTGAAAATTCTGTTAAATTTTTTACATGTCTGCAAACCAATGTAATGCACCAATGACCTGATTCTATTTTAATCTCAAAAGTTAAAATAAAGCTACAACAAGCATAACAAAATACTTTAACGGAATGAATTGCCTAATACATGTCTGCAAACCAATGCAATTAACCCTATAAAAAGACAAATACCCAAAAACAAACTACTTTCTTATGTAGCATGAGTATAGAACAAAAAATTTCTTTGTTGTGACAAAATAAGACAATAATAATGAACAAGAATTAGCTTTAATAAAAGCAGAAAATGTTTAAAATCAAATTTTAGCGAAAGGATATTGATTTTCTCTAAGAAATTAATAGCATGAAAATAAGCTCACAAAGCCATAAAAGAGATTGAAACTTCATGCACAAAAACGAAACTACCTACACTTTCAACTACATTCAATTCTTTATAAAGCCGATTGCAAGTAGTAGGGATAAAGCTAACTGTGATATGGGGTGATGAGATATATATATATATATATATGATCAGACGAGCTCAAACTAGGCCTTCCTTGTTTAAATAAATTTCCATCTTGCAGTATTAATGGTTCCAATGAAGCTTTCTATTAAACTCCCTTACCATAATTGATTCTTAAATAAGTATTGTTATATCAATTTTGCCAAACTCACAAACCATAACTAATGACTGAATCTTCAAATGTCAATAAATATTAGGCAAATTTTTGTCCATGACTGGCTCTGTATCTTTCAATAACTTTCTATTTTTGAAAGCTTTCAACACACTGAAATTAAGCTACTCTGTTATCAAATAATAATAATGTGTGATACTCTCTTACAGGCTCTGTTCATTCACAGCTGTCGAAAGCCAGAAGTGTTTTACGATATGCTGAAAATTTCTCTTCAATGTTTTCCAACTAAGAATTATAATGTGCAGTTTTTAACTGCTAGATTCACTAAAACTAAATTTGAGTTGTATGTATCTATATATGTCTATCTATCTATAGTAACATAAATAATAGACTAAAGATAACCCATACAAATGTTGTGTAAAAAGAATTTCAGTGATTATAATTAACTCCATAAGCTAAGGAAGAATGGCAAAGAAGGATCAAGTTATCCCAAGTAGTTGGCATTACGTGACAGTGATGATAGGTAATGTTGTTATTTACATCACCAGTTGTGACTTGTGACATTTATTTCAACCAAATTTTGTTCTTCTAGTTAAGTGGCAAGAGGAGTGTAAGAAAATGGTGAAAGCAATCCCTTCTAAATTGCAGCCATGCAAGCTATGCCACTTGACATTGCTGATATAACTGCTGCAAATTTCACTCATCATAGTTCGGTTCATTTAAGAGTCATTAATAGTTTACATTATCATCATACTTAACCTTGAAAGCTTGAGAATTCCTCTACCATACTTAATAGTTTTTGTGTTTCTCTGATCTTTAAGGCTTACAATCAAATTTTAGTGAAAAGATATTGGCTTTCTCTAAGAAATTAATAGCATGAAAATAAGCTCACAAAGAAATGGAAAAGCCACACATAGCCAAACGAGGAGCCCTAAACTGCAAGCAACAAAATAACAAAATCCAGAACCGAAGCCCAAAAATAGGAATATACTTAGCATGCATGTAAATGTAGACTCAATAAAATAGGCTTATAATGGAATTTATAATGTTAAACAAAATACTAAAATTAAACTTCAAAGGTAAATCAAACAAATAAGCATCTAAACCATTTCCCTAAATATTTTTTAAGTACAAAAAAATTCTTCTGCGTTGTTTTTAAATGTATGTGAAAGAAAGCAATATAGCCTAACTCTGACGAGAGCAAAATCATCTTAATTAAGTTGAAGATCTCTTATATAAACAACAACAATACCTTTATATTTATCACTCCACTTGGCAGTTTGTGATTTCATATCAACATGAACTTTACATAAATGCTTGAAAGTATGATGTTTTTAGGATATTGATATAAGATATATATAAGCTTTTACTAGGATAAACTAAAAAATATGGAGAGAATCAATCCCATTAAAATGTATTAATCTTCTACTAGGAACAATGCTTATAAATTTAAAATGAAAAAAATATGCAACAAGTTTGAATTTTCGTGATTGTTGAAACTCAAATTTTATATTTGTGATAAAAAATATGTTTTACAAAGTGATATTTTCTATTTCACTCATTGAACTAAAAGAGCTAGAGAATATAAAGCTTATGTAAATTCTTAACTACATTCAATCAAATTAGAGAATCTAGTTGGCACTATCATTGCTTAGAATGGGTTTTCTATCCGAGCAGCTTATGCCATTTAAGAAACTGTTCCACCTCAATAAAATTATCGACAAACCAAATAACTAGAGCATTTAGTGGATCAAAGAAAACATTCTCTATAAAAGTTCATACAGTTTTTGCAAATCAAATAATATTCTTTCGTTAATCAAACAAGACTGAACACAACTAGTTATCTCAACTACCATTTAAAATAAGCCAATTATAAATAGTAATTAAATCCAATCTAATCACTATCTAAGGCATATGTAATTTGCTCTCGTAACTCTTTTATCTCCTCAGCTCCTTCATCCCGTGTCTCCAATTCTGTGGTATGCTGACTAGTTTCTACCATTGAGTGACCCAACTGATGTTCAAATACTTTAGGTGGAACAAATGATTGGTCATTGTCGATAATGTTGAACTCAATGTCATAGTGTGATGAGTGACGACGTATATAATTATGGAAAACCATTATAGCTACAACTATTTTAACCTGCTTTTTAAAGGAATATGCAGGCATATCATGTAGAATATCCCATTTCTTCTTCCATACTCTAAAGGCTCGCTCAATTACACCATGCAACGATGAGTGCCATTTATTAAATAATACTTTCCTTCCCCTAGTGACTTGGTTGCTCCTTTCAAAATTAGGAATATGATATTTTATTTCTGGAAAGGGTTTTAAGAACCCTTATTGCAATGGATAACCAACATCAACTACGTAATATTTTCCTATTTAAATTTATAATTAGAAGCTGTAAAAAATATTTCTTTGTAATAAATATATGATTCATTACAGTAATACTTGGAGGAGGCAATGAGAAATTATTTTCTCTATGACGTATAACATTATTGAATATGTGACTATCATGTGAACTTCCTTCCCATCCAGCCATTAAAAAAGTGAAGTACATATTGAAATCACATGTTGTCATTACATTATGTGTAGGTGAGCCACATCGACCAATATAAGCTACCTTTTCAATTGAAGGCACATGGGCATTGACATGTGTTCCGTCGATTGCTCCAATACAATCTTACAATAGAATTTGCTGCAAAATTAGGTGATAATCAGAAATGACCATTTCCAAATAAACTTAAAAATGAAGTTTATCTTGAAATATGGCATGTATCAACAATCATGCAGAATCTCATCAGTTATATTTAGGAATGTTGAACCTATTGGCTTTATAACTACCAAAGCATCAAGGCCAACAGAGAAGTATCTGCTTATAGTTTCAGATAAGTGCTGAAATAGCTTGCTAGCCACCCTGATAAATTCTTTATGCGATAATATATATAGTGTTATGGACAAGACTTCTCTAGTTGCAGTTCTAGAAGATCTACAAAGTTCATGTAAATTTTCTAATTCCTGAAGCAGGTCAGTGAAAATAATTTGTGACATACGAAACATGTTCTGAAATCTCCCTGGGTGCCCTGCTAGTAACTCAGTGATCCATTTTTCAGCAATAAATCTGAAAGTCATACATGGAGTCTTGCAAACATAAGACTCATAGTACTCATGTATTAAGTATATTGCAATAACAATCGTAGTCATAGGTTGATTGTTATCATCATTATCTATAACTATAACTAATGACAAAAAAAATATACATCACTATATTAGCCATTACATATTAAGCTACTGAACAAAATTTGCATAGCAATATATGGTATATTAGGTAATGTTATCATATAATTTTTAAAGAAGTTCAGTATATAATAGAAATAAGTACATCAAGTAAACAAGGGTAAACTCTCAACTACCATATCATAGAGAAGTTTAAATTTTGATAGATACTAAAACATCTTTTACCAAAGGAAACCTAGCTAAACATCATGTGTTTTAAAATAATAGTGTAGATAATGAACTCTTTGTTCAAGTGCCATAGCCCCAAAGATCTCTCACTTATTTGCATCTTTAAGCAACCTCGTTGAATGAAGATAAAGTGGAATATCTTTGAAAACTTAAGTGATTTTATCTAAAATAGTGATCGCTTCAGATAGTGATGGCGGTGTAATTACCTTATTTGCTCTGGAAGTGCATGCATTGACTAACTGTGATATCTGATGTAGGAGGAATCCAACACCTCCCTTTTTTTTCTGACATCTCGGAGCTAGAGTAGCTGAATGCCTAGCGTGATTGGATTCGGTGTGAGAATCTTTGGCATGTAATAATTCATTGTCTGAATCATTTGAACTAGACCTTTGCTTAGAATAATTTTGTTCTTGCATAATGTCGCCAGCTTCTTGATTTGGTGTCCAAGAATGGGCACCTGTGACAACCACACCACTGAACATGAGATCTAATTTCTCATCAATTTCAGGGTCTAAGCCCCAATATCTAAATTTCTTCGTATTTGGTAATATTTGTAATTTAAAATTATGGTCACATGTTATGTTCATATGAACTCTTTGTGGAGTAATTAGAATGAACAAGTATGTATACGAAATTTATCAGTATCTTTTCTTGCCACCAATCGTCTGATGCGTCAACCATATTCTTTGTAGGATCCCATCCCAAACTAGTTGATCCTTCTTTTAACTCTTTCCATAATTTTCAATCCTTCTTCAACTGATCTCATTTATTTTTAAGTTGTATCCTGTTGTACTCCCTTTCAGTTCTCTCCTTAAAATTTTTGGTTAAATTATTCCAATCCTTTTTATTAAAATATGTTGTCGGTCTATTGCCTAAGTCTATCTCCTTGAGACAAAGATCACAAAATATTATTTTCACATCTCTCTCCCAAGTAGCACCTATTCCACCTTCTCTTAGGTTTCCTATTTTAAGCTCCTATCATTATCACACAAGCGATGAAACTCAGATGAATCAAATAATAAAGGATTGCAATTATTTAATTTGGTTAGGCAATGCTAAACATAACATAAGATATAGAGAATAAACCATGAGATCTTTAAAACCTGATCAACATCATATTGCATGTATATTAAGTGAATGCAATTTTTATCGAATTGTAATGTGTCTGTAACAAAGTATCTTAGTTATTGTTCATAATATTTTTTTCAAGTTGATGTAAGAATGAAAGGGAAGCGATGATTGGTGGAAAAAATATTACAAAAATTATGGAATTGATATGAAGTGAGATTTTTGAACTTATGAATTCCCTCTCATTCATTTCGAATCTGTTGTAAAAGTGAGAAGTTCCACATCTTTCACATCAAACAAGCCAAACGATCATTTAAACTCTAATTCAGAGTTTAGTTTTAGAGAGAAAAGAAAGGAATTACAAAGAAAGTGACCACTTACTTTTGATTAAGAGTTTACAATTACATCAAAGAAGGAAAAGAAGCATATTAACTAGATAAGAGATATGCAATAAGGAGCTTATAAGTTAAGAAAACTAAAGAAATATTACAAAAATTTAAATTTAAGATTCATGTTTATTTTTTAAAATTTTATCCTATAAATCCTTCCTTTTTCATCAGATTATGAAGGGAAGGCTTAAAATATTATTTTCCTTCCTCTAGGTTATTAGTAGCCATAATGCATGGTTGTCTTCATAGCTAGTTAAGATCTAAGAGAAAGTAAGAAAACTAAGGAGGCACTTCTTTTAAGAGTTTAAAGGAAGTATAACACTCAAAAATAGATTTATATGACATTCTTGAAAGATCTTGCAACCCAAATTGACCAAGATTCCTCTACCAATGAGGTTATTAGTAGTTTTTAAGCCATCCAGGTATGTCATCTAACAAAAAAAAACATGCTTAAGAGAGAAACCTTTAAACCAAATAAATTTATATCAATCAGTTTTTGGCAAATAGGAGAAAAGTGCTAACTTTATTTTTTTTTTAAATACAAATCAATATATGATTAAAAAACATTATCCTCCTCACCAGCAATAGCAGTGCTAAGAATGGTGTTAGTGCAATGAGGGGAAAGGGAGATAAGATTAGGCGATAACTTCCAACAGCCATTATAGATTATTTTGTTTAGAAGAGTACAAAGTGGCTAGTTAAATATTTTAAAACAATTGTTTCCAAGTATGCTAGATAAAGAGTCATCTCCAACCCAAGGGTCAAAAAATAGAAATATATTGTTCATTCAGTAAGGATTGAGAACTACGTTGCTTATTTTTGAACTTTAAAGAAAATACACTTAGATCAACTAGAAAATTATATCAAATCAATTTTAGATAACCAATTTTGATGAAGAGTGTAATGATCTAGTGGCGCGAGATGTCTTCGAGGATGAATAAATAACCAAGGATAAGAAGCTAACACCTGTTATGAAGCCTTCAAATATTATTTCAGAAAATAACTTGCAAGACTCAGGATGCTAACTTCTTAATAAGCCCTTCGACTTTTCTGGAATTATTCACGCTATTAATGATCTATTAAAGAAACATCAACAATTTTACTGATCTATTAAAACTTAGATTGAATCATCTAAGAAAATGATTCACAATTGAACTACTGTAATCTCTGCTCCAATTTATTAAGAAAATGATCCAATTTTTACAACCATCAGATCCACATTAAAGGATGAAGAATATCAAATGGCCCCAAACATATAGTTGCAACCATGCCAAAACAACAACTAAATGAAAAATAATAATAAATAATAAAACTTTTTCAAGTAACTTCATTTATTTTCAATAATTTGATACACAAGAACTGTCCATAAAGCTACTCTACATTTGCAGTTGACAATAGAGTTTAAAATATGACATCAATAATAATGCAAACTAGTTTAGAAAATAACTTGCAAGATGCAAGATGCTAAGTTGTTAATAAGACCTTCGACTTTTCTGGAATTATTCACATTATTACTCAAGAACACTTTATTTATTCAATCAATCCATACGAGAGGAGGAGATCGAACAAGCTGAATGCAGACAAATGAAGATGAATGAAGACAACAAGGCAAATGAAGACGATGCTTACCTTCATAACAAGCCTTATAGAAGACGAATGAAGACGTCTAAAGAGAGGTGAGAATCGAAAGCCGAAAGCAGACGAGCCTTCTGGACTTTCAGATCCGTCGATGCCCACAAGTGGTAAAGAGAAGGAGGAGATCGAACAAGCTGAGATCTGTAGAGATCGACTGCGTCGAGCAGAAAAACCCTTGGGGACGGGACAATAGTTCTTGTCACGAGTAGAACAATCTTTTGATGGAGGGGTAATTTGGATAAAATCGTTTCACCTGCAGTGGACCGCTCCCTTTGGATCGTGTTGAAGCTTCACGAAAATAAACAGATAAGCAGCGCGATTGGTATCACACCGCGGACAAAACGCTGCCCCAAATGGGTCCTATATCTAGTAATATGCAGCTGTCAGATGCATGTAATTGATAACTTATGTTGAAAGTCAAAACGGGCTCAATATCATTTGACTCACATTTTCGCACTATCTAAAAATAAAATATTTTTAATAAATAAATAATACAAAATATATGATCTTAGGTAATCATCTCATCTTATATCACACACCTTTTGTACATATGTAAAGGAATAATTAATATTTGTTACCGCATCTTTCTTGTATTAAACAAGAGAAATAGAAGGGTTTAATCCATTATGACGATGAAGATGAAGATTGAATATAAAAGAGAGATTTTGATCATCTACATTTATCGGTATTTTGAAATTATCTGTATTAAGAGTGTCAAAAATTGACCTCATACAATAACTCAATTCAAAAATTTTAAGTTTGATTTAACCTAATTAATTTTGCAACAAATTCAAGTTTAAGAAATTTACCCGTTTAATATTTTGAGTCAGATTCGATTTGACCCAGCAACCCCAAACTTAAAGTTGACCCATTTGTTGTCCATGAACTTGAATTTAACTTGATTTTTTGTTTTATTTTGACCTAGAATATATATATATATATATATATATATATATCATTCGGATCAATCGAGTTGACATTTTTAACTGTTTAATAAATGGGTCATATTTGATGGCCATTAGGGATCAACTTATATTAATATATTATATTTTATTGCATTATAATTTGATATGAAATAAATTACAAGGTCATTAATTGGAAGATCATTTATGGAATTACAAGATAATTTTTTTCCTATCAAAATAGAAGCAAAACAAGAAGTCAAATTCATGACAATGGCTTCTTGAGCCTTCAGTCTTCATCCTCGTCTCATCCTCGCTTTCGCTTATCCAGCCAAAACATGGTTCCCTCTTCGGCACCCAGGGAGGGTAGCTGAATTCAGTGATAGGAACAATTTCCCTACGTACCTCCAAATTTGTTGGAGGCCTCTCAGGCGGAAAGTTGTCTATGTGTGCAAGGTCTCTACTGCTGTTGCTACCAACTTATGAATGATAGCAAAATATTTCTCAACAATCCATGAAATGTTCATAAGAACATTGTTGACCTTCACATATGCTACATGAGCCAAATCGAGCTTATAAGGTGAATTCGATCGACTTCGGATGCTTTAGAGCACAAATTGGAGCAGAGATGCGCCAAACATCACCGAAATCAGTCCAAATGATCTTCGATCGATGAACTGACTGTACCATTGCATTCAGAACATCAAAATAGGTCAAAATATAAATATTGCATAATCTAAAGATCAATCGATCAGACGATCGAGCTATCAATGTGCTAATGCGCATATCAGAGCCAGGAAGCTACGACGATGTCCAAACGATCTCCGTTCATAAAATTGATTGTATCGTTAGTTTCAAAATATCAAAAACTATCAAATGAGATTGTTCACGCTCAATTCAGATGAGCCTGTGCAAATGTCAAATGATCGAAAGTGATAGCACATAAATCGAGGCTAAAATACTCTGGACATCATCAAAATTAGTCAAAATGATCTCTGATTGATGAATAGACTTTACCATTACGTTCAAAATATCAAAATGGGTTAGAATATAAATATTATATTACATGATCAACCAACGCAAATCGAACCGCCAATGCTATCACTCATCTATCGAGATCGAAGTCAGGCCGAACTAAACGACCCTGTTAAGAAATTGTTTGCGCCGTTAGCCTCAAAATATAAAAATCTATCAAGTAAGAATATTTTCACTCAATTGGATAAACTAAAATCGAAAGCATTCGTAAGTAATAATGATATTTTGAAATAAATCGACAAACTTAAACAACTAAATTGGCCCGACTTGTAAATAACGTTATATATATGAATATCAAAATAATCTTACATATATATATATATATATATATATATATATATATTAATTATCTAATAATGTCATCACAAAATTCACATTAAAGTTAATTAAACAGTTAAAAAATCAATTTAAAAAGCCTATTTTACTAATTAAGCATAACTGACCTTATTTCTCTACGACCCAACCTGGGCTCCTCCCCCTTCATGCGCACAAAAACCACTCCCTCCCTTCCATTCAAACGCAAAAACTGCACCCCCCCCCTCTCAACCGTTCCTTCGCATGCTCAGATCCTCCCTCAAAAATCTCGTAAAATTGAACCGGGCTCTCCACTTCGCTTTTCCCACTCCCTCGTCTGGAGAAATCAAACTTTCCCATTTTGTTCGATCGAAGCATCCCAATCTTGAGAAGCGGAAAGACCCTTGCTCGACTCTGTCTCCTTCAAAGGCAAGAATCGCAAATCTTCTTTAGCATTTTTCCCACCTCCTATTCCTCTCTGAGCGTATGCAAGCAGCCGAGATAGAGACCTCCTCTCTCTTGATCCAACTGACCTCCCTCCTCTCTCTCCATCGCCCACTATCTTTCTCTCTGGATTCATTCGATTGGATGTAACTCTACTATGCCTCTTATAGACGAGCTTCACAGCCCATTTCTCAACTCTGCTGTCACTCTTACAAGACATCGCTCGTTATGCTCATTAGAGCGTATTGAGTAAGCCAACATCTATTAGATGTCGCTTCAGCTAACCGAAAAGTTATTGAAATTTCATCAAATCTTTGGATTTAGAAAAAAATGGAGGAATAAAAAAGAACAGACCAAAAAAACCAAATTAAACTCAAATTAAAAAGAATTAAATAATAAAAAAGGGAGGGAGAACTAAATAAGTTTTAACTGAGATAGGAGGAGTTAAATGTTAAATTTATAAAAGAATTATAACAAAACTTGAAGTTCAATTATTCACTGAATGTGAAACCTAATGAGGAGTTAGGGATATTGGACTTGATGCTTGTTTATGTGAATAGAGCCTTTTATTGAATACTCAAAGTATTAAATTCATAAGTAAGTGATCATAGAACTAATTAAACAATTGAAAATAAGATGATATCAAAAGAAATAGGAATCTTGATTGAATATCTAATCAAAACACAAGAGTTCTTCTTGGAATGAAGATATACTCTTCAAATATACTCAAATAAATTGAAGAAAATTAAAAAATTATCAGAGATTTTCTATGAGTTCGAATGATTGCTAATAAGCATAAGCGATGAATCTTTGAAAAATGTCTGAAGCATATTCTTCATCTTATTAATATGCTAGAATTAAATCAAAGAGAAATAGAGTATAGTTGGCGAGGAATTTGAGAATTGTCATAAGCAAGAGTTTATTGAATATTCAAAGATTAATCAACTTGGAATCAATTAAATATTAATCTAAAAATATCTAATAAGATATTAGATCAGTTTGCAACTCCTTTAATGCCACCGAATTCGTAATGCATCGTACAAGCGAACAGAAGACGCTAATTAAGGCATTCTTAAATACACTCACATGGGCTTCGAAACTATGCTGAATGTTTAGATTCAAGTGTTTGAGGATGCTGCGCGGGTTGCTTCCCGATTTGGTCTTAGGATCGGGTCCAGGTTAACAAAACCTAAAAAATCTAATTATTATAAGAATTTCAACTTATTAAAATATTTTAGAAGCTAATTCTATCATGTGACAGTAGATCTAATCCTCTATTAGAAGCTAAACAGAATTGATAGGATCTAAAGTTCTATATTTGATTCACTCAAATAACTATTCCGAAGATAGCTGTGTTGAATGGTGATTTCACCCTGAGGGGAAACTTCCATCAGAATGTGATTCTAATTTTAAATCAAATTAACTCAAATTAAGTATCAATTTGAAAATGTTTAAATGAAATTCAATCTTTAAAATCTTAAAGCAAACTCCATTCAATCCACCTTCCACAATAGTTTGTTGAAGGTGATAAATTAAGAAAATTTTAGCTCACAAAAGAGCCAAAGTCAAATTAAGTATTATACTATGTTCACTCTCAATCAATATCACACCAGTAAGGACGTGACCCATGTCCTCTGACTACGTGGTTAGGACAGTAGGCTTCACAAATGATGTAGTTATGACCAGAGTCCTCTGACGGTTTACAAGAGGCTCCATTATATTACGATCAATGCTATGATGCTCCCAATGGCTCTGCCCTTTGAGTTGTCAATCATAGGATATACTTGATAGGAAAAAAAGCCCTCTATCAGCTAAGGTAGACTTAAGCCTGTCTCCTTAGATAAACACCAGCCCAAGCTTACAAGGATTTCTTGGACGACGTAACCCATGTGTTGCTGATAAAGATCCTTTGGTCTGGTTGGGTCAACTACCTCCTCTGACTAAGTAGAACAGGGACTGCGATAGCCCGGGATGACTAAATCATGAGATCTAGATTGGGCACATCATCATTCCCCCAATCATCTGCTTTAAGCTAATAATGATGAATTTCATAAATTCTAAATCTAAATTCTAAAACTCCACATGATGCTACTATATGCTATCCATTTAACGATCTAATGACTAGCCTCAATCAAAAGTTCTCTCTCAGCATTGAGAGGGGTGATTAACTCTAAGGGTGCTTGCGCCTATAGGAAACCTAGACTAGATCTAAAGTCCTCACCAAATGAGGTCAAAATCTATGGGTAGTGTCTTATCTACTATTTCATCTGCCATCTAAAAATTACACTGACACCTAAAATCATACTCTCTTCAATATGTTAAGAGGTAGATGGTGAATTTTTGGAGCCCATAGAATTTTAGCGACTCCGCTAGGGATAGGATTCTCTTACCATCTTTGGCTAGTCATATACATGCTATAGTAGTAACAAAATATTTAAAAATTCAAAACAAAAATAGTGATTTAATTGTGTAATAAATTTAAATTACTAATGTATGAGACTCTATGTCGAATTAATTATTTTGTAGAGTATATTTTTATTACACTATTATTTTGTTCTGTACCACCTCTGCATATTAAAAGTATGGGGTGAAATAATAATTATTAATTACTAATCCACATCTTTCACTTTTGCAAAATAGATATACAGAGCACCCCTTTCACTGTTCAGCTAGGGCATAGTACGAACATCTGCTTAGCCAATGCTGTCATCAACATATGTGATGTTGAAGCTACGATTTAATTTGGTAGCTTGAATTTCCCAGCTATCATACCTGCAACAATTGAAGTACCCACCCATGGTACACTCATCTGAGCCCATGCTAGAAGGCCTCGTGTTCAATCTCCTAGTCATGCTCAAATCAACTCGGCCAACATTGTAAGGAGTTCTCTCGACAGAGAACTTCAATTTTTAAAACACTAGGTCAATTTGAAGCCCCCGTGATGAAAAGAACAGTCAGTGGACAAATCATGTCCTTAATGCCTCATTATAATTGCTTCGCCAATTGAACCTTTTGAACCTGTAAAGCATAATTACGAAGCTTCCTCATAAGGAAGCAAATTAACTAGAAGGCAAAGAAGAAGAAGAAATGCTGAGTTGAGGGCTCAACAAATCCCATTCAAATGACCTAGTGAACAAACAATACTGCTACCAAAAGTGAGTATTCCTACCCATAAGAACTTTGACAATCTAAAATGGGTAAAAAGGAATAGCTCTACTAGTGAAGTAATCAGTATTTCTGGACCCAACAACGTCAAGCTCCACCACCACAGAGGAGACAACCATAATCACTGCCCTCTATAATGCATAAAGTTATCAAAGTAGCCAGGGAAAGAGGCTTGATGAAAAGAAAATTTTAGAGGCCTGTAGTAATTGAAAATACTGAAGCTCCACCAAGGAGGTTGCGGTCTCTTATGGTAACTAGTCATCGTGCTAAGTATGCTTTGCACGGTGAGCATCAGATGTGAAACTCAGACTGCGTCTCCAAGAATCCACTACTGAAAGGTCTCGATGAAAGGATAAGCAGGTATGGAGGCCAAGGCCTCATAATGAAACTCTAAAGAAAGAAAGAGGTGTCACATCTGACACACATATTCAGAAATCCACCTCAAAAATAACTTATCAGAAGTGAATACCTAAAAGAAAGGATATCACTGTTGAAAGACATGACGGTCGACACCCTAGAGAATTTTTTAGGGGATCCCATCATCGATTAGATTCACCCACACAAGAGAAGGTTGACTTTGATCGAAGTCCTTTAATGGAAGAAGTGTTTGTTCCGTACACTGAACCAGAGATCCACTGGAAACATCGATAAAAAATTTACATGCAAAAAGAAGGTGATGAAGAGGAAACTATGGAAGTAGAAGTCTTCTATATGGTTAGAGATATAAATGAACTTTTCGCTCAGCACCAATAACAGCAACATGGATCCAGGGAACCTGAACCTGAATTCGACATTTATGAAGAAGAGTCTTCACAGAAGCAAGTAGAAGAGGGGTCTTTAATCTCTGCTGAAGATGAAAAAGAAGAAGATCAAAATAAGAAATGGATCATGGGCATTGAAACTATTTATATGGTTGAATCAAGAAATGATCAACCTGGTATATGCTTTCATAATCATCATCATTGTTCAGCCCTAATAAGAGCTTCCCCTACAAATGGACATGAAGAAGGATAGTCAAGTTCTTCCCCTAAATATGAGCAAAGAGTAGAAAAACAACAAGAAATAGAGAAAAAAGAAGAACTTGTACTTGTTGACACCGTGGCTTTAGCTAGAGAGCAAAAATAAATGCAGCGTTAAATGGAAGTCAAAAATAAGAAAATTATATAGCTTGGTACCAAGATGAATGATATGATGGTACAAATGAATAATATGATGGATATGTTATAGAAGAATATCATATCAAATGTAGCACTTATCTTGTTTGCTAATAAACAGCCAGCTAATAATACAACTTCTATACCACTAGTCGTTCTAGTATCCTCAAGCTCCTATAGTATATGATATACCTGAAGCAAGGAATGAATTTAACCAACTACCTCTTCAACCGATAATTCAAAATATGGCAAGCACACCTGGAATGATAATAGCTACTCAGCTAGAAATAATAATTAATGAGAAGGTAAAGACAATTATAGCTTCAGAAAAAGCTGAAAAGTTGGTGAGTAAGAGTCACTCTTACCCAGTTGAATATGATCAAGTGACATACCCGAAAGGTTACTTAGTGCCAAAATTTAATTCTTTCAGTGGGCTTGGTAACCGAAAGCAACATTGAGCCCAATTTAAGGCTACTTGTGATAACATAGGAGGGAATAATGCATTGCTTTTCCATCAGGTCATCAGTAGACCGACCTCAGCTGCTTTCGAGTGGTATGCAGAATTGTCAAATGATTTGGTTAAAACCTTTACTAAATTAGAGGTAATATTCATGAAGAGCTTCGCTAGTGCAATCGAGAAAATAATAATTGCTGATCTTGCCTTGCTGAAAAGGAGAAAAGATGCGTCAGTGATAAAATTCATAAGTCATTGGCGTAACCTAAGTATGAATAACGAGCAATAATTAGAAGAAGAATATGTGATCCAATTTCTAATGGGCAACATGGATGATAAAATGGCACCATTTTTATGTATGACATAAAGTACAACATTCCAGGACTTGCTCGATAGGGTGGCCAAATTTAAAAAGCTGAATCACCCTAAGTCTGAAATCTATGCATATAACATAAAGAGAAATAAACCTTCAGACTTAAGAAGAAATGAAACTCATGCTGCTTCCTATAGCTCAAATGGTGAAAAGCGGGTGATGTATAATATGGATAGAGAAAAACAACCAATGTACACCTGCTTATTCTAATCCACAACCAAAATTAGTATTGGGAGGTGATGATAAACCTCAAACTTTTCCAAGTGGTGGGGAGCATCCAAAACAAGTAACAAGAGATGATGAGCAAATGCAGTCATCTCTTAAGAAAAAGATGAACAAAGAATATTTCTTTAGAAGGGACAGTGTGACCAAATTATTTCTACAAGCAGTCAAAGTTGGTCTATAATTACCAGAAATTAAAGGGACTGAATAAGCAGATCAAGTCAGTAATCCAAATTACTATCCCTATTATCAGATGATCAGTCATCCTATCGAAGATTGTTATGTTTTCAAAGATTGGCTAAAAAGTAAGTATCAGTGAGGTAAATTTATATTATGTAGTAGTGTTCTAGTCAACCCAAAAAGAGAGTCTACAAGGATGATTATGTCCTTTTCTGTATCATTCATCAAAGACAAAAAAAAGAAAAAATTAGTTCATACTGAAGAATGGGAAATAGTAGTCTCCAAAAAGATTGTGAAAATGTTGAAGCAGTTGAAGGGTGTCCCTAGTGTTAAGTGGAAATCACCACTTTAACCTATATTAGACTTAAAAGAAATGCCTAAACCAAGTATTTAGGCTTCTCAACATCATTCTAATAAGGCTACTTCATCACAACATGAGGAGTAGGCTACTAAACACATGCCTCATAAATCAAAGAAGTCGGTTAAGAAAAAGAAGATCAAGAAGAGAACTATAACTCAAAGATTATTAACAATTTAGAGGAGTATCACCAGCCGACAAGACAACCATTTAGGCTTGCAGACTTTATGCCTAAACTTCATATTATTAAATCAGATGGGGAAGATAATGGTGTAACTTGTCCAGTAGAGACATACCGAATCATTTATGTGATGTCATATGTTCTTCAGCATCAGTTATTCTAAGATGACAAGGGCAGTTAGACAGACTCGGCCAACCCATCAAAATTCTTATCAGGAAAGCAAGAAGAGTCAAAAGAGTTAATATCTGAATTTTATTTAATGAATCAACAAAAAGATAATAGTTCAGATGAAGATATATATTTTCCTAATGAAGAAGAGTCGGACTCATCGATATCTTCACATATGAAATGTATGAAGTTGAAAATGAGTCTAGCCATTTTGGTCAATCCTCCAACATAAGAAGTGAATTTGAAGAAACTACCTCTTTAGAGGAATCTGAGCAAGATAAGGTGATTCAAGTTTAGTTGAGAAGTGGTAAAGTCTTACAACCTTCATAAAGAAGGGAAATATAAATAAAGATAAAGGAAAATAAATTGAAGTCAATGAATATATCATTCTCAAAAATCTAAGGGTAAAGCCTAAATCAATCGAAAATATAGTTTATTATATTCTATCACATCTAATAAAGATCCTTGCATAA
This sequence comes from Cymbidium sinense, assembly GCA_021442155.1. Lineage (NCBI taxonomy): Eukaryota > Viridiplantae > Streptophyta > Magnoliopsida > Asparagales > Orchidaceae > Cymbidium > Cymbidium sinense. The sequence goes on along the minus strand of JAKCPB010000746.1, from coordinate 203,930 downwards.
TTTAGTGTGTACGAGGCTCTCTTGATGTTAAAAGACCTCCAAGAAATTTTGATGCAGGTTCTCAATGATCCAGAGATTTATGAAGCTTACTTTGCCAAAAAATGTATGACTGAATCATTGTAAACTCAAGATCTTCCAGTATTCACATTTTTTGAAGAAGATCTTATGTTGGGAATAGCGGATCACAACCGTCCTCTGTATGTTACCGTAGAGAGTGATTGCATCTCGATCAGCTGAATATTGATTGATTCAAGTTCTTCTATCGATCTTATGAGTCTAAAGGTATTAAGAGAATTATCACTTGATATACAACATCTTGGGAGAGATAAGTTGATGGTTCATGATTTCATTGAAAAAGGATAGAAAACTCTAGGTTCTTTTATTCTACCACTCAAGTTTTGGGATTTATATACAAAAGCCAAGTTTCTTGTAATCAATGTTGATACATCATTTAGAGCTCTCTTGGGCTAGCCATGGCTGCATGAGTATGGCATGGTTCCATCAACCATGCATTAGTGCATAAAGTACCTAAAAGAAGGAGAAGAATTCAGAATTCTTGGTAACCTATAACCATTCTCCATCTATGAAGCAAATATCTATGAAGATGCAAAATATTTCATCCCTAAAGAGCCTAACCCAATAGAGCCTCTTGAAGCGAAAGCTTCCACTTCAAGAACTAAAAGAAATTTCACAAGGTGAAAGAGTAGATGCAAAGAGGAAGAAAGAACACCATGCCAACTCTCCCTAAAGCACTTGACTTTGCACCTAAATCAAGAATATTAATTTCTCATTTGGGTAGTGACACACAAGAAGAAGAAAATATTCTTGTCAAACTTAAAGGAACTTCTAAACTTTCAAGAAAGGCAAAGAATGAAATAAGTGATTCTCATTTAGACTATGACTTTGAATCTACTTATGGAAATAGAGTTTAGAGGGTCACATTAAGAAGGATAGCTTATTTGGCAGTGTTCGAGGACTCCTTTAAAATTATACCCATCCCTCAGCAGTACTTCAAAGAAATCACTCCATTGGAGGTTCATAACATTGAAGAGTTGATAATATTCTATGTGCCACAGTTGAGTGAGAGTGGCAGAATAAAAACTTTATTTTATAAATTTGAAGAGTCTCAGCCTCATAATTTTGATCAGCCTACTCAAAATGAAAATTTTGATGATATAGTGCTAACAAGAATACCAATATACTATCCACAAAAATTATGAAAAATGATGCATAAGCTTGGAATTAATATTGGAACTACTAAAAATAGAACTCAAATCTTTAACAGGATGTGGAGCCAAAGAAGTCCTCAGGTAGCACGAAGAAGTGATAAGTTTATCACTAAAGGTCTTAGGTTCATCCACAAATCTCATCAAAATAAAGTTTGTTATAATATAATAGAAGCTGAGATCAAAACTAATAGTGATGAAGAAGATGATCTCCATGAAATTCTTCTTATAAATGATGAAGAAGTAGAAGCCAAGCCTGCACCTGAAGAACTCAAAGATGGTGGACAAATAACTACTATGGATGAACTCAAAGAAATTAACCTAGGAGTTGAGGATGATCCCCGTCCAACTTTCATCAGTGCCCTTCTTCCTGATGAGAAAGTCGAAGAGCTAAAAATGCTACTTTGTGAATTTAGGGATTGCTTTTCCTGGACATATTCTAAAATTCCAGGCTTATCCCCTAATGTAACAGTTCATGAACTTGCAATTAAACCAGATGCAATGCCTTTTAAGCAAGCTCCGAGGTGAATGAGATTGGAGATTGAACAATAGGTAATTGTAGAAGTGAAGAAGCTGATCTAAGCAGGCTTCATCTGGGAAGTGAAGTATGCAGATTGTATAGCCAACATTGTCCCAGTTAGGAAGAAGAATGACCAAATTTGTGTCTACATTAGCTTTCGAGACCTAAATAAGGCGTGTTTAAAAGATGATTTTTTGCTTCTAATATTAGAACTACTGGTGGACAATACTTCCAACTACGATATGTTCTCATTCATGGACGAATCATCGAGATACAATCAAATCAAGATGGTTCCTGAAGATGAGAAGCACACATCATTTAGGACGCCAATTGGTATATATTGCTACATAATCATAAATTTTGATTTAAAAAATGCTGGACCTACATACCAAAGAGTCATGACATATATTTTTGATGAGTTGATTCACCAGAAGGTGGAATGTTATGTTGACGATTTGGTGGTGAAGAGATTAAATCATGAAAATCATTTGAAGACTTGAGAATGATATTGGAGAGAATAAAAAAAATGATCTTAAGATGAATCCTCTAAAATGTGCATTTGGAGCATCCTTTAGAAAATATTTGGGGTACATTGTATGTCACAGAGGAATTGAAATTGATCCTGCTAAAATCAAGAAAATTATGGAGATGCCTTCGCCGAAGAGTTTGTGTCAGCTCCGTTCTTTACAAGTATAAGTTGCATTCATCCATCGATTTATATCAAGCCTATCAGAATACTATTAACCATTTGCAAAGTTGATGAAGAATTATGCTCCATTCAAATGGGACAGGGAGTGCCAAGAAGCGTTAAATAGCATTAAAAGTTACCTGTTAAATCCACCAATCCTTGCAATGCCTACTCCTAGGAAGCCCCTCATTCTATGCACAGTTGCAATAGAAGAGTCCCTTGAAGCATTGTTGGCATAACACAATGAAGAAAGTAAAGAGAATGCTCTTTATTATATCAATCGAAGATTAATAGGAGCAGAAATGAGATACTTTTTGATAGAGAAGCACTGTTTGACATTGATCTTTGCAGTCCAAAAGCTCCGTCACTATATGTTATCTCACAAGATTACTCTCATCTCAAGGATTGATTTGCTGAAGTACTTGATGACAAGACCAATGTCGACAAGTCACTTGGCAAGATGGGTAGTATCTCTTTTATAATTTGATATCACATACGTTCCTCAGAAAGCAGTAAAGGGATAAGTTTTAGCAGATTTTCTTGTTGCACATCTAATCCCTATGGACTCTTCTCTTAACGATGATTTCCCTGATGAGCAAATTATGCTCATTCATGATAGAGAAAAATTATAAATTTGGAAAATGTACTTTGATGGAGCCTCATCGATCAAACAAATCCAATCTCTAAATTTCCCAAGGGTAAGAGTAGGAATCAACATCGTCTTCATAACACAATAAGGAGGGATAATGAGACGATCATATGGGTCAACTGAGCCAATAACTAATAATGAAGTCGAGTATGAAGCATTAGTAGTAGGTCTTGAAGAAGCTATTTTTATAGACATTCAAAACTTGCATATTTTTGGTGATTCTCAACTTATTATAAATCAAGTACTTGGCATCTATAAAATCAATAAGCTTGAGTTAGCTTTCTATCACAAGCGAGTTCACGAGCTTATAAAGAAAATACCAAATATCATATTAACTCGAGTCTCTCGATTTGAGAATAGCAAAGTAGATTACTTAAGCAAAAGTAGCTAAGAAAATGACAAGTATGAATGGTGATTATGTTATGATTGGGATATATACTTGACTAATTCAAGAGCCAACAAGGTGTCAATCCTCGTAGTTAGAGGGGTACTCAATTCGGCCTAGCAGGATGTGACTCAAGTTTCTTCTCATGCTCCCCAAAATCAGCAAGAAGTTATACCTAGAAGAGCTAAGAATGACATTACTTTAGAAAAGTAGTGTGAAGCCTTTATTATAAAAGAGCCACATGATTGAGGGAAACCCTTCATCGACTACTTTAAAGAAGGAAAATTGCCAAACAATAAATCATTGATAACTCAAACTGAGAAGAGAACGTTGCACTATGCTTTCATCAACAACACTCTATATCATATATCCTTTGAATAAATATGGCTACGATGCCTAAATGTAGATGAAGCTAGCAAAGTGATGGTTAAAGTTCATGAAGGACTTTGTGATGCACATCAGTCAGGTCCCAAGATGCCAGTAAAGATCAAAAGGATGGGTTATTATTATCCATCTATGGTGAGAGACTATATTAATCATGCTAAGAGGTGTCATGAATGCCAGGTACATAAGAATATAATCCATCAACCTCCAAATCCACTACACCCAATGGTAACATCTTGGCCATTCGCATGTTAGGTACAGATGTAATTGGACCAATTGATCTGCCATCGTCAACTGAACATCACTTCATCCTAACAACGATTGATTATTTCTTTAAGTGGGTTGAAGCTACCCCATTTAAAGAAGTTACTATTGATCGAGTGATTAACTTCTTTACACATAATGTGGTTTATAGATTTAGAGTACCCCGCCAAATAATTTCTGATAATGGTACAGCTTTCAAAAATATAAAGATTTATAGATTCATCGATGAAATAAAATTGATTGGTGATACTCTTTAATATACAATCCAAGAGCAAATGATTTGGTGGAGGCCTTCAACAAGACATTAGTCAAGTTGCTCAAGAAGATCCTTACTAAAAATAAGGGAGAATGACATACTAAACTAATAGAGGCACTATGGGCATATCGAACTACCTACAAGATGCCGACTGAAGCAACTCCCTATTCATTGGTATTTGGAACTAAAATAATTCTTCTGTTTGAAGTTGAATTGCCATCACTTCAAGTACCCATCCAATACAATCTAATTAAAGATCAAAATACTCATTTGAGAATGGAGGAACTCGACGTACTCAATGAAGTTAGACTGCAAGCTCATCAAAATCTAAAAGTTTACTACACAAAGATGTCAAGGGCTTTTGTTCATATGGTGCGGCCTCAAACATTCAAAAAAGGGGAGTTGGTCTTGGTGTTGAGAAGACCAATTTTTTTTAATAAAAAATTTGATGGAAAATTTGAGCCTAATTGGGAAGACCCTTTTGTCATTGAGAAAGTGTATCAAGGAGGGGCATACTAACTCATTGACCGAAAGGGCGAAAGATCAATGCTGCCAATTAATGGTCAATACCTGAAGAAGTATTATACATGATGATTCCATTTTTGAAGTACAATAGAAATCCCCCGGTAAGATAAGGGGTATTTTTTTAGTATATCTATTTAGGTCGACATTGTGCTTCATGTCAAAATCCCTAAATAAATATACTCACTCAAGATGAAAAAACTTTTCTATGAAAATTCCCCAGTTACATAGGGGGCATTTTAGGTTTATTTATATAGATGAAATCAATGTCGCATGTTAAAACCCTCTTAAGAGCATATCAACTCAAATATTGATTTATTTGCATATTTTCATCTTGAAAGTTCTTCTAAATGCGCTTTAGAATTCCCTCTACAAGACATGAGGCATTTTTAATTTATGTCAAGTTTATTTGACTTAACATTGTGCTATAAGACGAGATCCTCAAATATATTCTGATTTAGGTTGGCATCGAGCTTTACTCCAAAATCCTTAAATATACCCATAATTATTACTGTTAAGTTGGAGGTGCTTGTAGAATAAAAAAGAATCTATTTTTACGCATGAAAAGATAGCCATACATGTCAAAAAAATTTATCTCCTTGATTTGACAAATTATGGAGATCAAGTCAGAAGAACACCCAATTTCAGAAGCGTCAATCAATTAAGTTGAAAAAATATCAACTTCTACATCATGAAGTCTAAGACACGGATGGGTTCTAAAGGTCTAACTCAATAAGCCTATAAATGGCTGAGTTGCTGATGCTCTCCTCACTCAATAAGCTGTAAGAAAAGGCCGCAGTGAAAGATCCCTATTTTTTAGTTTGATGAAAAAACCACCAACCCATCACAACCTAAGTCAAAGACTAGAGTAGGTTCAAAAGGTCAAACTCAATAAGTCTAAATGTGGCCGAGTTGCTGAAGCTCTCCTCACTCAACAAGCCATAAGAAAAGGCTATAGTGAAAGAGCCCCCGCTCGTCAGTCTAATGATGATAGCTATTTCACAAACCAGATCTAGCTTAATGATTACGAGCAACCAGAATCCAAGAGATCTTTCTACTCGATCAATATACCAAGACAATCTGAGAAAATTCTCAATTCAGAGTTATCTCAAATCAATCTATATGTTGCCTATAGGGTGATATTTCAGGATATTTTGAAATGATCTAATCAAGCAAAAAGCACAAAAGTAATAGAGGAATGCTATTTTCCACTAATATAATAAGATAATACATGACTGATGGAAAGACAAACAAAAAGAAAAGAAAAAAAGTACATCAGGGAGCTAGCTGCTCCTGAATAAAGCTAAAGGCGATGCTCACTCTATTAGAAGCATCGAGCTCTAGTCAAAGTAGCCTCAACATCTACCATAGCCCGGTGACATATCTGGTAATCGTCTTTGCTCTTCTATGCGAACTCTCTGTCTTGCTCGACTGCGACTCGATCTTGGCGGTTTGTCACAACTCAGAAGAATCATCTATCGAATTCTGACGGTCATGTCATAGAGCCTCAGTGCTCTCCTCAAACTCATCATGTGCTAGGTCAATTGCCTCCCTGAAGCTGCTCTAAAGCTCACGCCGGTAAAGTCTTGGAGGCGATCTTGGCGATCTCATCTAGTGGATCAAAAACTCCACGATTCTATAGAGAGTCTCCAAATACCTGAGAACTTGCTCCTTCAAGCCAGTGCGAGCTAAAAAATTCAGAATGATGTTCACATATGATGTGAAGCTGTCTAGTGACTCTAGTGAGTCCAAAATAAACTGAGGAACCACATCCCTCAAAAACACCAAGCCGTAATCCCGCATGCCTCTGTCCCATGGATCTTGTGTATATGGATATCGATGGTAGATCTCAAACTCATAACCTACATCAAGCACTGCAAGGAATAAATGAAAATAATTAGCATAAAATAGAGCAGTAAATGTAAAGAAGTGCAACTAATGAACAAAGAGGTGAAGAAAGTACATGAACATGATGAATCTGAATGAACTATTGTGTCATAAGTGGCATAGTCGACCTTCACCATTTGATAAGCTCCAGAACTATATGTTGGCTCAACAGAAGCCCCACTAGGTACAAGATTTCTCACCTTAAAAGTCTCGCCAGGACAATGGACAGAGTAAGGCTCAGTAGGGAAGAGTGGCTCCACAGAAGGAGTAGCAAAATTTGAGGCAGTAATATCAAAGGCAAGCACACTAGATGGCTCAACCCCAAGGTCCTCAGTGTCATATCCGTACTAGCTAACACTTATGGTATCTGGTCAGGAGTCAGAAGTCATTGTGGAAGTGGACTTATGGCACAAATAGCTGAAGCTCAAATAGGCTCTCTAGGTTGACTACACCTACGTCTACGAGCTGGTGAAAAAATCTCAGTGTAACTAGGAGAAAAATCCCTAACTCTGACTCTCCTTTGAGGAGTGGTGTCCTCAGACCTGACCTGCTCGTCAACTGGTGCATCTGTCACAAATCAAATTAGAATATCAGATACACTAAATATATTTTTATGATATGATATAAAAAAGATGACAAAAGTACTGAAAGAGAGTAAGATATTGATTATACCTATAGCGTTACTATCTCTAGTCGGCTGTGATCGACGATGCATCCCTTGACCTCGAGGAACTCCCAAAGACCACACTCTGTGCTCATATCTCTTCACACCGTGCTCTAAGAATAGAATAAAAGACAATCGTACCCAAGTGAGATTAGTAAAGCTGACCTCTGTGTGGCTCTGTGGAGAAGCTATCTAGAAATGAGAATCGGTACTAAGCCTCAGTAAATGTACCCAATCAACTGAAGCAGTAAAGTAACGTGTCTCAAGGGGAATTGTCTTGATCTTCCTAATATCCACTACACCAGAAATAAATGGCCTACCATCATGAGCAGTCGACTGGAAGAAACCAAATTATTGTGCAACTCGATTGGGCTGATAGCCCACTATAATAATTGAATGCTCAAATCAATAACATAACCATCCTGGACGTATACTGAGAAGGTACTCAGCTACTCTCAATGTCCGACGGCCATGAAGCAATGAATATCTACCATTCGCATCAAGACTGTCAATAAGATCAACCTCTATCAAGTCAGATGATAAACCAAATATATCTAGTTGGTGAACTAACAAAAATCGATCTCTGACCAAATGAGAAGCAAAGAAGAACATGTGAATCCACTCTATATCCAAAGTAGACGAGGCTCGATATAATTACAAGATGGTAGGATATCCTAGCCCTGAAAAGAATGTTGGATACTTGTAACAAGAAAAGGCACCATGTATGTGGAGGTGAACCGAAGCGTACAAGTACTGCCAAGGTAGAATCACATCTTACAACTCTAGAGAATCTATCCCAAAAATCACCCCCAATATCCTATAAATCTTGGTTAACACTGCTGGGGCTAGAGAAACTCAGTCACCTCGGGAGATTCTACTGGATGCTAATAAAGCACCTGGGCAAACTGGTCCATCTGTAATGGGGAGTACAAAAATGCAGAGCCATATCACTATAAATCCTGCTAAGAATAAATCCTCGCCCAATCCCTATATAGCTGGACAAGTCCTCCCTGCTGGTAATGTAGGCTCTGCAGCCTCCTCAGATAAGTAACTACCATAAGACACACCCAATCGAAAGGGTCATGTAGTGCTAATGTCTCCTCAAATAAAGCATAATCCTGTAAGAGCGTCCTGCTACCTTGAATCTATGTACTCATGGGTGCAGCTCATGAACATCTAGAACATCCTGCTTCCCTGAAAGTCTGGTGATATTGGTTCAAAAGATTAATATAAATAGAAGGCATAGCTAGCCCACCTCATCGATCACAATCATCTAAAGGCTGCCCTTGAAATAACTCCTCATCAGGTGGAACGTACTCCTCATAGCAGTAGCCAAATACCGGGAGACCTGACACAGCCTGTAAGTCCCAAAGGGTAATTGTCAACTCCTCTGGGCCAATCCAGCAATGTTAGTTCTAGTATCCTAGAACTCTGCTACTCCATGAGCCCAAGAAGAAGGCATACCTCCAAAATCATATAAAGACACATATACTGTCTCATAAATGCAGGTTGTCTGTAAAGTGTCTTTGTGAGCCTGCAAGACACACCTAGCCCATGCGACATAAATCCTAGCACACTAAAAAAAATTAAGCTTTCTCTTTCAAGCACTCGAACTCCTCAAACAAGTGGAATGAAATAGAAGTCCCCCGCTCCGCCCCCTCTTAGCCTTATTTATAGGAATCAGAGAAAACAAAGTGGAACCTATCCTTATCTAAATTTGATAATCCTGTGTGACGACAGGATTGAGGGATGACACTAAATTCATAAGCTTTAGTTGTAATTCTCTATGACTTAAATTGAAGCGATAAAGTGAGTTCTCTTTTATTCAAATTCCTCAAACTTAAAAAAAGCCTTAATTGAAACTTTGGGAGACAAATTCCAAACTCATAAGAGACTTACAATAAACTTGAAGTCTAGTTTTCAGATAAATATGAAACTTGATCTGGAGTTGAGGATAAATTCATATAGGATTTTAAGTACTTTTTTTATATGAATAAATCATATTTAATCTCAGATGAAGTAAAGATCTCAATTGAATATTAAATGACAAATGATTGGTGATAAGTATAAATGTCCAATTCCAAATTGAGAATAAAGTGTGTAAGAAATTTGGTAGCTTTCTTATAAGCACAAATTCAGTTAGGCAACTGCAGACCTCATTTTTAGGATGAACTCTCAACCCCTCTATCTTAGACATATGAGTTCTCTTAGATATTAAGAGTTTCTTATTCCTAAGACACATCTAATGATTAGGTGGACACACAACCTAGCTCTAGAGGCTTAGAAGAGTTATCCATAGGAGTAGGTCATGCCTTAGGAGTGTTAGGAAAATTTGCCTACCCTATAGCTTGGATCACTTCCCTTACTTCTTTCTTTCAAGTCAAACTCCAAATCAAATCAACATCAGACTTAAATCAATTCTAGCCTAATTGATTTTCTCCAAATTTAAATCAATGCCATATGATTAAAATCTATGATTGAAGCCCATGATTGAAACTCCACAATTCCACGTATTTCCTAAGTCCTTAATTTCCATCTTAAGGACTTAGCCAAAATGATCTTCAAATCAATTCAAATTCATAAATTTTTTTCAGAACTCATTTATATTATCATTTATATTCACATATATAAATGAAATATAAATTCAAAGCAATAAAACTAAGTCCAAAATTCAAATTCCTAATTCAAAATCATTCTTAAGTCTTTAATTTCTCTCTTAAGGACTTAGCCTAAATCAAATCAAAATCAATTCAAACTCATGAGATTTTCTCATAACTCATTTACATTCTCATTTATATTCACATATATAAATGAAATTTAAATTTAAATTAATCAAATTAAATTCAAAATTCAAGTTCCAAACTCCAAAATATCCAAAGTCTTTTAAATTTCCTCTTAAGGACTTAGCCTAGATCATGATTAAATCACTTCAAATCTTTGAAATTTTCTCATAACTCATTTATATTCTCATTTATATTCACATATATAAATGAAATATAAATATAAATTAATCAAACTAAATCCAAAACTCAAACTCAAACTCATTCAAAATCCAGCCTGTGCCTTTCAAGTCAAAATCTTGAACTTTAGCAAATCGACTTCAAATCAAGCCAAACTCTTGATTTTACTTCATGATTCAATCAATCCTACAATCATGAATCCAAATATAAATACAAACTTCAATTACTTAACCAAAACTCAATTCAAAAAATCAAGTCAAAATCTATTTTATGTTCACCCTTTGAACTTGAAAATATCAAATAAATCAAAACCCATTTGACTTCAAACCACTTGCAAATGAATTTACATTTCAATCATAAGTCCATATACAAGTTTAATCAAACTCAAATCAAGCTTTGACCAAGCCATTTGACCTACTTAGGCTCACTTGACCTAAAGTGGCCTAAAGTACCCTTATGAGCTAAATTCTAATCCTAACCAAAGTGGATTGAATCGAACTTACTTAAGCCTCTCATAATGATCAACAATAATTATGAGATGATCAATCAATCAAATTGGGTCAAACCTAAGGGTTGACCAAGTCAACACTTAGCCAAAATGAAACCCAACATAGCCAAAATCCACCATAGGCCTAATTGATTGAAACCAACGATCTAAGTTCATTTATGACCTATGTTTGAACTTGACCAAGTCAAAATTTGAGCCTAACCTTGCCCAATTGGCCACTTGACCCAAGTTGACCTAACTTGACCTAAAAGATCAAAATGTGTCAAAACTTGATCTAAGCCAAATTGATTGAAACCAATGGGTCAAGTTCATTCCAAATCACTTGTTGAACTTGACCAAAGCCTCAATTGGCCAACTAGACTTAATCTAGCCCAATTGACCTTGAACCCAACTTGACCTAAAGGGTCATGTTGAGCCAAATTCGAACTTAACCAAAATTGATTAGAAACAAAGATACCAATCCACTTCATATGACTAACCAAACCTAAACTTACCCATGACTTAGCTCAAATAGGTCAAATGGGTCAAATTGGTCAACTTGATCCATTTGACCTAAATGAAGTCATATGAACCAAATTCAAACCTAAACCAAATTGAATCAAACCAAAACCACCAAAATATTTCAAATAGTCATATGAACTTGACCCAACCCTTAGTTTGACCTAATTTGACCAATTGGTCAACTTGACCCAAGTTGACCCATTTTGACCTAAATGGGTCAACATGAGCCAAACCATACCAAATGAACTCCAAATCAATGAAACTTGGCCAAACCCATTTTCTCAACATACCCAAATTCAAAAATTAGCCAAATGACCATTTTATCCCTAGGCCATAGAATATTGGCCAATTTCACTTGGAATTTGGTCCAACCCTCTTCATACCTAGTTGATACTCTCCTAATAGGTCAAGTGAACACTAGGGAGGGTGGTGCACCCAACCCAATGTGTTTGGATCAACCCAACTTGACCCAATGGCCAAACTGACCACTCTCCTTGAAATGGCCACATGGGAATCATGCCTCCACTTATTTTGAGCACATGTGAAGTTCATATTCCCACTCCTCTGGTCAAATTGATATCAAGGACATCCTAAATGGCCTAACTAACTCATTGCATGAGCTCAATTGGATCAAAATGACATGGAAAGCTTCGATCCTCCGATTGCCAAAGGGGGAGATATACTCTCCCTAATTCATTTGAAAATTAACAGAGCCATATTTGATTGAAGCCTAGAGAGTCATAGGAGCCATTTGCAAGTGATCCTAAGCTTCTTAGAGGGAGATTGAATTGCCATTTCTTGATTTTCATTATTTAAAAATAGGGGAGCTCAATCAAATCTCCAACTTCCTCCACACTCAAAATCATTGTAATTCCCTTTGCACACTACATTAAGGAGTCTAATCGAGCTTGCCTAAGCTCTCTTCCAAGTTCTTGAAGTAAGGGGAGATCCAATTCAATCAAAACTGAGCTCAAGCTATAGAGGAGGTGACCCATAGGAAGATCCACTCAACCTCAGCCCTTCAAACTTTCACCAAAGCTTTGTCTCAACCAGACGAAGCTTCTTCAAGGGAATCGAGCACCGGTGATCATCTCCAGTGAGGTATTCCATTTTTCGATCACTAAACTCAATGTGGTATGGAGCTTTATGAAAGAAATGTTAATAGAATATGATCTTGACCATTAGATGTGATCTAGGATGCATGTTGATGGTGTTGGTTGAGTTTCATCCCAATCCGAGCTCAATCGAGCTTGGATAAAGGCCTAGAACATGGACGGTCTCCATGACTCACAGGCGTTTGCAGGGAAGGATCTCTGGCCGTCCATCCACGCATTTTGGATGGATGACCAAAATTAAAACATGCTTTATATCTTATTTTATCCCCTCTAATCCGCAATTTTAATCTCAACCATCCGATCCTTAATTGGATGGTTGTAGAAAAGCGCATAGCACCGCCACCACGCGTCACTACGATGGAATGTTTAGGTAGCCAATCAGAGCGCACTGCATGTAAAGGGTGCCGCGTCAGCTCATGCGTGGCATGCCATAGGGATTAAGCATTTAATTAGGATTTAAATAATTCTAATTAATTACCTATACTACTAAAATTTATATCTCAACATAAAAAAATTAGAAAAATATGAAATAAATTGCATTGGATAGATAATTTGATATAGCATTTTATAAAATTAATTTTAACTAATTTTGAATAGCGTCTTTCTCTGATTTTGAGTTTTATTAGGAATAATAATTTGCTAATTATTATTTAATTAATCCACTAATTATTCCCAAACTTCTTGAGTGCATTTTGGGGAATGACATCCGCCTCTTCTAATTTTCTTGGGATTTATTGGTGGCTTAATTGGGGAGATTGCTAATTCATATCTTAATTATTCCCTTAATGTAATTAGGGATAATTAAGGGTTTGATTTGAGGTTTAATCCTTTGTTGAAGTTGATTAAGGTCTATTTTAGTGAATAGGTAAAACTTTTTAGAACTTAATTAATCTACTTAGGTAGATGCTTAAGTGTTTAAGAGCCTAAGTTCAATTAAGAAAATAAAAATTTAACTCATATATGTGAGGGGTGTTTTGATATTACTTAAGTTAAATTCCTTAACTTAATTAATCATTAATCATAAGCCAAATTGCATTAGGCCCCTTTCTTCCTAGGTTCATTGCAAATTTAAATTTCTTGCAAGGCTTTATGTCATCTCATTGGCGCATAATTATTTGATTAACTATGCTAAGGTGGTCTAGGTAAGGGGTAATTAACATGCTTATTTCATATCTTAACCTAATCAAAATAGAAAATGAATCTAATCACCTAAAAATTGAACAAAAATATCAAACACATGTGGGAATGGGTTTGAAATTGCAAACTCACTTCATATTTAAAAAATTTAATCAAATTAAAAATTAAACAGAAATTATATTAAATAAACTTTGATTTAATTTAAGCTTTCTTATTTCATAAGATTGTCTTTAGGAATTAATTAAAGTGAATGTGTTTACATACTTTCATTTCTTTAGTTCTTCCCCAACATGCTAAATATGTGTGTCATATGGTTTCATGCATTCATGCTTTCAAAAAATCAAATTTAAAATGAAAATATTTTTTTATGTCAAATTGTATGTGTTGGCTAAAGTAAGAATATGAGTGGCTATTATCACTATTAAATACAAATTATTTTCAAAATATATGAATCAATTATCAAAACTGAAAGTGTGTTTCTTATATCTTACTTATATGTTTGCATGTGAGTAAAATATAAGGATGCGCTTAGTGTAGGTTTTCCTTCTCCTCTCTTTTAGTATAGTTTTGAATAGGATTTGGTAAAGTGTATAGTTTATTTGAAAAGAACCTAACACTTGCATAATTCCATATCCTATTCATTCTTATGCTATTACTTAAGAAGGATACCTATACTTATACATATAAATTATATAAACAAAAATAAATCAACCAACACAAACTTTTGCATTCTTTCTTTTTCATTCATTTCTTTTGTACACATGCTTGTATTTAAGGAAAGTGGTATATTAGGCTGGACAACCCCGAGATTACGAGACTTTAAGTATCCCTAAGTAGGTCTTGTACCTTACACCCTTGGTTAACAATGGCATCGTACTCACTTATGCCTTTCATACATTCATATGTGCATGTGAAAATTGGATAAGAAACCCCTTTGCTACATAATGAAAACCATGCATCATAAACATTCAAATTTTCTTAAATAAATTACTTTGCATGCATCATAAAGAATGCTAAACATTCTAATTTGTATGTTTAGATATGTTTAGGACTCATTCATATGCATGTAATACATATTGGGAAATGAAATGAAGTGATGTATGTTTTGTAAATTTAGTTGATTTTACTTAATCTTAAAATGCCTTTCTTTTTGAATAGGTTTGTTTAGAGCCCATCTAAACTCAGGATTAATTAAAATATATAATAAGACATTCGCTAAACAAAACTAAAACATGAATCCACTTTAAAAATTACTTAGGTTAGGGAAGAAAAGAGAAATTCTCTTCTCTTTCCCTCTCTTTATAACTTAGTAATTAATTCTACTATTACTTGAACCAAATCAAAATATAAAATTAAAATCAACTCAAAATAATTCAATCACTTAAATGAAACCCTCCTCTAAGTTGAACATTCTTCACACATAGAAAATTCTAACTTAAATCCATAACTAAATTTGCCACACAAACCTCTAAAGCAGATAAATTAGACTAAGCCACCACTTCTAGCTTTAGGTTAGGACGATACATGGTTTGATGTTCACTTTTATTTTGTGATATATGTTTTAGTCTAGATGTTAGGGTGAATATGCGTAGAATGAATGGTAGGGTGATCTTAGTCTAATCATTATCTTCTATAGGGGATTGTGCTTAAAGGACGCTGTAATAAATAAAAATATGAATGCTTTTGATGTGCAGGCGCTTATACCCCTAAGTATAATCTAATAGGCCAGGTGGACTTAGTCACCCATGTGTGGGGTGATAAGTCCAATATACATACTTGGGATTTTGTGTGATTTGTTTAGCAAATCTCTATTTTACATGTGTTAGTTAGATTTACTTTTCTTTTTCATGTAATTTTTGTGATTAGGATTTTGGAATGATTATTTTGGGGATTAGGATGAGCATTGGTCATGAGATCTCATCTTATGTACCATGTGAAGCCTTTGGAGCAACTACCTTCTAGCCATCCAAAAGAAGGAACCAAAAAAGAAAGAAGAAAAGAAGAAAAGAAGAAGAAAGAAGAAAAGAAGAATGAAGAAATGAAACTTAAAGACCCCCATAATAATGAGTTCCTTGCTTAATTGTATGTAATTCTTTTGTAATATGGGTTGTATAAGGGCAGAGCTCGGCTACCCAGTTTATTTTCAGATTTGTACAGTGGTACCTGACCACAATGACCTATTATTCTTTTGTGATTAACATTACACATTGATTGATGATTTGTTTATCTTATGTATTAAGTGGCATTCTTTTCCTAGTATCTTCTTTGCTTTATGTATGACCTGGATGTAGATTAGGCTCTTAGAAAAAAAATAAATATTCTACCAAATTTAACACTTCAAAACTAAAAATGAAGAACTCATAACCTCACCTAAAGCTTAGGCTAAAAATCAAGATAAAAGAATTAACAACCCCTTAGCTAGATGAGTACTTCTTTTATAACATCATGTACAAATGCATATAATTTTCACTCTTGATTGGAGGGCTTCCACCTTTGCTAGAAAAACTTGGCTTAAACTTTGAGAGCTATGGTGAAAACACACCTCCTCCCTTCTTGCTGATTTTGGCCAATAATCTCATTTCTAATGCATTAGGAATATGAATCCTATTAGCCTAAGTCAAAATGATTGTCCAAAAATAAAATAAAATGAAATCTGAATTGCATTAGATTTAGGTTATTTGAAACATACCCTTACATGATCTAGTCTCTTTATGGAGTGAGTTTAAGGACTTAGTCTCTTTCTAAATAAATAACATCCCAACTATCTTGCGTAAAGCATATGACTTGCCTACATGAATTTAAAATCATAGGAGGAGTTAGTTGGCAGCCACCCCCAGACGATTGTAAGTCTAAACAGTCGAGTGGTTTGTCCTCTCTTTACCAAATAGCCTTTTTTGCTTTAGATTTAGGTTGTGCTTTCGGCCCTTGCCAAAGCTCCCTAGATTTAAGTTCTGAGGTTGCTTCTCCCCTTTGTGGGCCATAAGCTTAAATCCTCACATCTTAGGCATTTTCTTAATCTTGTGTTATGGAATGATAAGCCCTAAATTTCTAATAAAAAATTTAGCTCAAATAAATTAAATCAATTTTAAAAATGTAAATCCTAGCCATATGATAGTTCAAGATGCTCGTTAGGTTTCCTAGCATCATGGGAATCTCCTACTTATCTTCCTTTGGCTTCGATAATAACTCCATCTCTTTGATCGATCCCATTTGATCTTCCAAAAAAAATTAATCGATTGATAGTCCTACCTATTAAAATCTTTGAAGACAATGATCATTTATCTTAATCGAGAGTATTCATAAAGGATATCATTCCTTAGAATGTAATTAACTATGAGGGCTTGCTCGTGTAGGGAACTTAAGGAACCCCAATTAAAATAAACCCTACTTTTTTTCATGTAAAGTAGAGGAAGAATTTCTCGTACACATGTAGACCCATTATCCTTAAGAGTTGCCAAATGAAGCAAACTTGAGCCTTTCTAGCCCAACATAAACACCCTAAAATTGGCCATGGACCAAAGGTAATCTTTCCCTTCCCCCCTCTCATGGTCGAACACACCATGGACATAAGGCGGAGGAAATCACCCACCATCTACCCAAGTACTCCCTTGGGCGGCCTGACATGGCTTCAACCACTCATGGTGAGCCACATGACACTGACGGTGATGACTCTGACAGACAGAAGATGGTGAATTGACTAAATTTCTGGAAGCGATCTTGTCCATCCATCATATACAATCTTGAGGTATACTCCCCCCAATTCAAGTGAAAAACATGACATTCGGCATTCTCTAAGTTCCCAAAGCAATTTTGAAATCCCTTAGAGTGATTCCAAGCCATACCGAGCACTCCCAAATCAGAATTTCCCTCTCCCATGCAAAACTGAGATAGGTGAAGTTCTTTTTGATCAATACTCTCCCATTTCAGAACCTAATCCAAATTCTTCTTTGACACCCCATCCTCGTGTGTCACCGAAGACAACTGAATCATCTTCGAGCCTTCCTGACCACCAGAGATTAGATTTTGATCAAGGTTGAGTGTCCAAGGCAGGTGAATTGGTCAGCTAAGCTTGCTACACCAAATCAAACCCAAATCTTCTTAATAGTGCTTCGTCTCTACTAGACGAAGCTACCTCCTTCAATTCCATCGCCGGACATCAACTCCGATGAGGTAATTTTGCAAAATTGAGCTCCCTAACAAAAATAGGTTGGTCCTTTATGAATCAAATGTGATTTTCACCATCCTAGCCTATGTATGTGTGTCTCCCTTCCCCGGCCGTGGGATCAATTTGGAGATAAGCTGGTGTTGGATCGAATCGGGGAAAGACAAACGACATCCATCTTTCACCGTTCACAAATGGGATGGATCACGAACCGTCCATTTTGAGTGATCAAAATGGACGATCATGATCTAATTGCGCTAAATCCTCTCTGATTTCTCCTCTAAATTGTGGATTGAATCATGGTCATCCGATATTAGATCAGACGGTCCACGAAAAAGCACATCCGCTGCCATTGGAATTAGCATGGCGATGTGACAACTTAAATAGACAATCCTATCATGCCACGTGGAAAGTGCACCACATCAGCTGCCACGTGGCCCGATGGGATAGGGCTTTAATTAGTGTTAATTAATCCATTTTTAAGCTTGAAATTTCTAAAATTCATAATTAATTATAGAAAAATCTAAAAAATATAAACTATAGCTCATTTTAAGGGTATTTCAGAGTAAAATCCAACAAAATTATTATTAATTAATATTCAATAGTATTTTTGGCTTAATGAAGGTTCAATTGAAAATTTAATTAGCTTAATTACTATTTAATTAATCACCCAATTAATCTTAAATTTTCTGTGGATGTTTAGGGGGATGACATCTACCTCCCTTATTTTTTGAGATTTTATTGGTTGCTTAATTAAAGAAATTAATTGATTAAGCTTTAATCACTCTCTTAATTTAATTAGTGATAATTAGTGAATGAATAGTGACTTAATTAATTATTTAAGCCTAATTACCTCTACTGAACAATAACGGAGCTTAGAGATTGTGATTGGGATATCTTTCCTAATTCATTTCTTAAGTTTTCTTTATGTTTTAGAATCAAATTAATTAATGATTAATGAAGTAATTAATTAATCTTTAAGATAAAATCAGAGCTTAAGTGATCAAATATAAGACTTAGGAATTGAGATTAAGGCCTTTTTTTTATCTCTTTCCTTAAGTTAATTTCATTTCATTAATTGAACATGCTTAATGCTTAACCAAATGGATTAATGAGCTTAATTAACTCAATCTAAGATCCAATTCACATTTAATTACCTTTAATCAATTTTGGGTAGCCCTTTAGATGTTTAATAGTCTAAAGGTATTTGATGAAATTATGGTTAGCTTACATGTCTAAGAAAATCATAAAAATAATTAATTAAATCCCTTAAGCCTAATTAACTATTAATCATGAACCAATCGTATTATGCCCATTTCATTTCTTAGAAGCATTGCTAATTTTCTTTTCATGTGGTTACATATCATATTGGCTCATTATTAATTAGTTAATTAATTTAAGGTGACATAAGTAATGATTAATTAATTGACTTAATGTATACCCCAACCTAATTAAACCATAAATCAACCTAATTCCCTTTCATTAAACTAAATTAACTCACACATGGGAATTGGGATTAGGATTAGCAAACCTTTCTCACATTTCTTAAATCAAATCAAACATGAAAATGAAATGACATTAAAGAACTTTAGTTTATTTTAAACAAACTTATTTAGTTTGATTGTCCTTGGGGGTCAATTGATTTGAATGAGATTATATACTCACGCTCTTTTATTTCTTTGCAATCAAGCTAAATATTGTATGTCATATGATTCATGCATCCATCTCTTTCAAATTAATCAAATAAAAAATGATTTCCTTTATGTTAATTTGCATGTGTTGGCTTAATTAAAAATATGTGTCGCTAATATCACTATTAAATCTAAAATATATTTTCAAAAGTTTATTAATGAATGAATATACATATACATTGTAACTTTAGTTATATATACATAGGAAATAAAAGTGGATATAAATTTAGTGTATGAAATAAAGTCTCTTCCTTACATTCATGTGTTGATTTGTATAAGTAAGAATGTTAACGAGTATATTAGTATGGACATCCCAAGGATGCATGACTTTAAGTAGCCCTAAGGAGGTTCCTACCTTGTTCCTATGGTGTGAAATAATGGTGACGTGCCTGCTTGATTTCATTCTTTTGCATTTGGACATCAGAATTTAGATAGAGCTTTAATTCATTTACACAAAATAAATCAACCAAATCAAAATACAATTTTTTGCATGGCTTTATATTCTTGTAGTTGTTTATACATCCATATGTATCTAAGGATAGCGAGTATATTAGTCGGACATCCAAGGATGCCGGACTTTAAGTAGCCCTAAGGAGGTTCCTACCTATTTTCCTTTGTGTAGAACAATGGTGACGCACTTGCTTAAAACTTTTATACACGTGAATGTGTATTTAGCTAATGAATGAAACTCTTTTTTCTATTAAAAAGACATGCATTCATGTTTTTTTTAATTGGTTGAGTCGATTAGTCATGTCATTTAAGGATCTTTTCTTATGCTTTTGCATAAGAATTTAGATAAAGCTTTAAATTAATATGACAAAATCATTCAACCAAATGAAACATTAATCCCAAATAAAATTACTCACTTTCATCATTTAGGTGTGCTAAGATATAAATTGTATGTATAGCTAAGCTTATGATTTAATCATATGCATGATATACATGATGAAAAAGAAAATGAACATGTGTTATAAGGAGTAAATCATTAACTAATCTTAAGATGCCTTTCTTATTGAATAAGTTTATTTAAAGTGAACACAAACATTAGGACTAATTAAAACATATAATAAGCCATTCACTAAAGGGAAGTGAGTAACTAATTTTCTTTAGATGTGACTTAAGGTAGGGATAAAAGAGAGTGATCCTTTCTTTCTTTCTCTTCATAACACTTAGTTGTTAAGTGTAGGTCAATTGAAACAAAAAATAAATATTAAGTAAAATTTGCAAATCAGTTAAACCATTTAAAGTGAAACCACCCTTTATGATTAAAGTCCTTCATACTTAAAAAAAACCTTAACTCTAAAATCTAGTTATGACATACCACACAAGTCTTAACGCACATATTAGATTAAATCACTACTTCTAGCTTTATGTTAGGGCAATGTATAGTTTGATGTATACTTATTTTATGATGAACTGTTATAGACTAAATATTATGGTGTATATTTTAGACTGGATGTTAAGTCGTGATTAGCCTAATCATATTTTCTAGAAGATTATGCTTAAACTTAAAATAAATAGAAATGCTCTCTTTTGGGTTGATTAACCCTAAGCATAATCTACATTAGAGAGTAGATTTGGTTACCCATTGTGGGTGCTAAGTCTAAATTATTCATATAACTGCTTGGGTTGTATGGTGTGTTTAGATAACACTTATTTTGCAAGTGTAATTAGATTTACTTTTCCATTCTGTTAATGTAATTGTGCTTTAGGAATTTGGTTAAGTGTTATGGCAGTTAAGGATGAATATTGGCCATAAAGTTTAATCCTGGGGTGCCATGTGATGCCTAGAAACCTGCCAAATCAAATGAAGCAAATCAAATAAAGAGATGGAGAGAGCATGGAGACTTGAAGATCCCCCATAACACTTATCATTTTGTAGTTTGTAATTATTCGTTCATATGTCGGGTTGTATAAGAGTAAAGCTCAACTACCCAGATTTTTCTTTTCAAGTTGTATGGTGGTACCCATCTGCACTGGCCTGTTATTCTTTCACATTGAGTTTATAAAATAATTAATGATTTGTTTATATTGTGCAATATAAATCGCATGTATTTTCCTAGTTTCTTCATGAATGATGATTTAATGTGTGGCTGATCATTTAGGCTCTTAGGAAAAATAAATTTTCTACCCCAAGTACAACTCATAATTAAGTTTTAAAATAATCATAACCTATAAAGCCTAGGACATAATCAAGATAATAAAATATTTAACAACTCCTTATCCAATGTTGTATGCTTAACTACATATCTTCTTGTTCCTCTCTTGGAAATGAAGGGTGCATCCATTGCACATCAGGAAAAGCTTGCCATGAGGGGCATCCCTTGGGGTGGAGAACACCTTCTTTTATTGAATTTAGCCCATAATCAACTATATCATGCATTTAAACATATAAAATCATATGGCCTACATCAAAATGAAGTGTTAAATATAAATAAAATTTGAAAAGATTTACATTAGACTAGGCCATTACTCATACCACTCATGCTCTAGTCTCTTAAGGAGTGGGTTTAAGAACTTTAGTTTTTTTCTATATAATAACAACCTAGCTATCTTGCAAAACATATGACTTGACCACATGATTTTAAAATGTATGAGCAGTTAGCTAGTTGCCACTCTAGGTAGTTATAAGTATAGCAGTCGGGGGATTTACTCTCACTTATGGAGGTAAATAATATACCCACTTTCATCTTAGATATAGGTCATGCTTTGGCCTTTGCTTAAGTTCCCTGAATTTAGGATCTAAGGTTATTATTTCTTTTTGGGGCTACAAGCATAAATCCTCACCTCTTAGGCATTTTTATAATCTTGTATTGTGAGATTATAAGTCCTAGATTTCTAATAAAATTTCAACTCAAATATATAATCTTCCTCAACTTCAAACATATAAAGCCCAACCATAGGATAGTTTGGGATGCTCACTAGACATCCTAGTATCATGAACATCCCCTACTCATCTCATTTTGGTTTTGATAATAAATCTCTCCTTTCAATCTATCCCACTTGATCTTCCAAATATAGCCAATTTATTGATAGTCTTATCTTTGAATTCTTTGAAGACAACAATTACCTACTTTAGTCGAGAGTATTCCTAAGGAACTCATCTTCCTTAGGATATAATTAACTAAGGGGGTTTGCCCCCATAGGGAACTTTAGAACCTAGTTTAAAGAAACCATACTTTAATCATCCATGTAAAGTAGGGGAAAAATCTCTAATACATTCAAAGACCCATCATGCCTTAGGAGTCCTTATTAGGTGATTAAGTCCATCATAGGGTAGTGATTTTTATCTTTCAAGATGTTGCACTATTCCTTAATGTCATACTCGATCACCTCAATAAGTACACCCTCTAATCTATGTGGTGTCCCCCCCCCCAACATACACATCACAAAACCAAAAATAAACACCACAGGATATTATCACTATTAAATAGAAAATGATTTAAAAAGTATATAAATCAACTATAACACATAAAGTAATGACAATTATAAGCATTTATAAGCTTGTATGTGCTTACAACTTAGAACATGTGACATGAAGTTCTCTTTTCCTTAACCCTCATGAATTTATGTAAGGATATGAATATTAACAAGTGTATAGTTCATTTGAAAAGGACACAACACTTGTTCGGGTTTATTCTTATGTATATTCATGTTAGAACTTAGATAGAATTTTAGCTCACATGTATAAATAAATTAAAAATACAATTCTTGCTTGTCTTACATTCTTATAGTTGTTTATACACTCATGAGTATTGAAGAATAATGGGTAGATCTAGTCTGGACACCCGGGGACGCACGGCTTTAAGTAGCCCTAAGGAGGTTTCTATCTCATTTCCCTGGTCAAACAATGGCGAAGTACTTGCTTATAACTTTATACACTTGTGTGTCTATTTGGGTAATGAATGAAAACCTCACCTTATTCCATATACAAAATTCAAAACAAAAATATAATTTTTGCATAATTTTCATTCTTATAGTTTTTATACATCCACATGTATTTAAGAATAGCAGGTATATCTAGTCTGGACACCTAGGGACACATGATTTTAAGTAGCCCCAAGGAGGTTCCTACCTCATTCTTCTGGTCAAACAATGGCAAAGTACTTGCTTAGAAGTTTCATACATTAGAATGTGTATATAATTTATGAATGAGAATCCTCTTTTTCTATGAAACTCATTTATGCATCCTACATTTAAGTGTGCCAAAAATATGTTTCCTGTATATATATGTTTTGGAGTTAATCATAGGCATGTTATATATGATGGAAAGAAATAAATAAACATGTATTGTATGATAGTAATTAACTCCAATTAATCTTAAGATGTCTTTCTTATTGAATAAGATTATTTAAAGTGAACCTAAATTTAGGATTAATTAAAATAAGTAATAAGTCATTCACTAAAGATAATTGATTAATTAATATGCTTTAGATGTGGTTTAAGGTAGGGATAAAAGAGAATGATCTTCTCTTTTCTTCTCTTTATAACACTTAGTTGTTAAGTGTAAGCCAAATGAAATAAAAAAATATTAAGTAAAACTCACATATCAATTAAGCCACTTAAAGTGAAACCATCCTTTATAATTAAATCCTTTCTTACTTACAAAACTATAACAAAACCTAGTTAGAACATACCACACGAGCCTTAATACACACACCTTAGATTATCTCACCACGTTTAGCCTTATATTCAGGGTAGTGTATGGTTTGATGTATGTTTGGTTTTATGATGTATTATTGTAGATTAGATGTTAGGGTATATGCTTCATAGACTGGGTGTTAGGCCGTGATTAGCCTAATCATATTTTTGAAAGAGATTGTGCTTAAAGGGTGCTTAAAAATAAATGCTCTCTTTTACAGGTTACTTAACCCATACACACAATCTAAATTAGGACATGTGAACTTAGTTACCCATGCGTAGGGTGCTAGGTCCAAATTATGCATATAATATCTTGGGTTGTATTATGTGTTTAGCTAACACCTCTTTCGTAGGTGTAGTTAGATTTACTTTTACTATTTTTAATGTAATTGTGCATTAGGAATTAGGATTAGTGTTATGGGGGATTAAGATGAGCGGAGGCTAGAAGGCTTTATCCTGGGAGGCTCCGTGATGCCTTTGGAGCAAGCAAACCCAAATGAAGAAATGGAAAAGATATGGAGATTTGAAGAATGAAGACCCCCATAACTTTTATTCATTTATGAATTCGTAATTATTCTTTCATATACCTGGTTGTTTAAGGGTAGAGCTCGGCTGCCCATTTCTCTTTTCGAGTTGTATGGCGGTACCCAACCACACTAGCCTGTTATTCTTTTACGTTGGGTTTATAAATTATTTGATATTTTATTTATAATTATGAAATAGAAATGGCATATATTTTTCTAGTTTTTTCATATATGGTGATTTAATGTATGGCCTAGATCCGATTAGGCTCTTATAAAAAAATTAATTTTCTACCCCAACTATAACTCATAAATAAATTTTATAAATAACTCATAACCTCACATAAATCCTAGGCATTAAATAAAGATAATTAAAATATTTAACAATCCCTTAGTTGGATGTTGTATGCTTAATATCATGTATATTATCTTATTTTACTTTTGCTAAGAGAGTGTGGTGTTTGTTTTTGATATATATGTATGGGGGACACCACGTAGATCTAAGGGTGCACTTATTGATGTGATGGGTACAACATCAAGGAATAGTGTGCTATCTCAAAAGATAAAAATCATTACCCTATAATGGACCTAATTATCTTAATAAGGACTCTTAGGGCATGGTGGGTCTTCAAGTATACCAGAGATTTTTTTTTCCTACTTTACATGGATGAATAAAGTAGGGTTTAATTAAATTGGGTTCTAAAATTTCCTATGGGGGCAAGCTCCCATAGCTAATTACATCCTAAGGAAGGTGAGTTCCTTAGGAATACTCTCTATTAAAGTAAGCAATTGTCTCCAAAGATTTCAAAGATAGGGCTATCAATAAATTGGTTATATTTGGAAAATCAATCGGGAAGGATCAAAAGGAGGAACTTATTATCAAAGCAAAAGGAGATGAGTAGGGGATGCTCGTGATAATAGGAGTCCCAGTGAGCATTTCAATTTATCCTATGGTGGGGCTTTATATATTTGAAGTTGTGAATAATTATGTATTTGAGTTAAAATTTTATTAGAAAATTAGGACTTATAAATCCACAATACAAGGTTATGGAAATGCCTAAGAGGTGTGGATTTATACTTGTAGCCTAGGGGAAAAGAGCAACCTCAATTTTTAAATCTTAGGAGCTTTAGTAAAGGCCAAAGCGCATCCTAAATCTAAGGTGAAAATGGGTATATAGTTTATCTCCACAAAAGAGGATAAATCACCTGACTACTGGACTTATAATCCCTTAGAGTGGCAGCCAGTTAACTCCTCCTATGCTTTAAAATCATTGATCAAGTCATATGTTTTGCAAGATTGTTAGGTTGTTATTATTTAAAAAGAAACTAAATCCTTAAACTCACTCCCTAAGAGACTAGAACATATGGTATAATGACCTAATCTAATATAAATCTTTTTAAATTTTATTTAATTTTGGACTCTTATTTTTGACAAAGGCTTTGGGATTTTATATGCCTACATGTATGATGAAATTTGATTATTGGCTAAATCAGGAAGAAGGGATGTTTCCACCACAAGAAATACCCTCACAGGTTAAGCATTCCTCTGTCATGCAAGGATGGAAATCTCTTATTTTCCAGAGAGAGAGAATATGCATGCATGATGTGAAATATACAACATTCAGCTAAGGAGTTGCTAAATCTTTTAATTATCATTATTTAATGCATAGGTTATATGTGATGTTATGAGTTATTTAGAAGTTTAATTATTAGTTGTAGTTGGGTAAAAGATTTATTTTTTTTCTAAGAGGCTAATCATATCTAGGTCACACATTAAATCACCAAACATAAAAAAACTATGAAGAGGCATGCCATTTCTATTGCACAATTTAAACAAAATATCAATCAACTTTATAAAACTAGCACAAAATAATAAAAGGTCGCTGCGATCGGTCGTTGTACAACCCAAAAAAAAGGGGTAGCCAATCTCTACCCTTACACAACCTGGATTACAAAAATAATTATAATTAAGGATGAATACATGCTATGGGGGTCTTCATCTTCATTCTTCATACCTCCATTTGACTTAATTTGCTCCACTTCAAAGGCATCACATGGCCTCCCAGGATAAAGCCTTCTATCCAATGCTCATCCTTATCCCCCCATACCATTAATCCTAATTCCTAATTACAAAAATATATTTAAATGGAAAGAGTAAATCTAAATACACCTGCAAAATAGAGGTTAGCTAAACATACATTTCACCCAAGCAATTACATGTATAATTTAGCCTGCACATGAGTAACCAAGTCCACCAGCCCTAATTTATATTATGTATAAGGGTTAAGCAACCTGCAAAAGAGAGCGTTTATATTTATTTAAGCACCCATTAAGCACAATCTCCTGTATAAAATATGGTTAGGCTAATCACGACCTAACATCCAGTCTATGAGGCATACGCCCTAACATCTACTCTAAAATAATACATCACA
Source organism: Cymbidium sinense (assembly GCA_021442155.1). Taxonomy (NCBI): domain Eukaryota; kingdom Viridiplantae; phylum Streptophyta; class Magnoliopsida; order Asparagales; family Orchidaceae; genus Cymbidium; species Cymbidium sinense. The sequence continues at coordinate 176,817 of JAKCPB010000746.1, read as the reverse complement.
AAATCAAATATATATCAAATCATGCACCGCCCTAACATAAAGCTATAAGTGGTGACTTAATCTAAGATGTGTGTATTAAGGCTTGTTTGGTATGTCCTAACTAGGCTTTGTTATAATTTTTTAAGTATGAAGAGATTTAATTATGAAGGGTGGTTTTACTTTAAGTAGTTTAATTGATATGTAAGTTTTACTTAATATTTTCTTTTATTTCATTTGATTTACACTCAACAACTAAGTGTTATAAAGAGAGAAAAAGAGGGGATCACTCTCTTTCATCCCTACCTTAAATCACATCTAAAGCCAATTAATTAATCAATTCTCTTTAGTGGCTTATTACATATTTTAATTAATCCTAAGTTTAAGTTCACTTTAAATATTCTTATTTGATAAGAAAGGCCTCTTAAGATTAATTGGAATTAATTACTATCATACAACACATGTTTTTTCATTTCTTTCCATCATATGAAGCATACATATGATTAAGTCCTAAACATAACTATACATGCAATTTATATCTTAGCACACTTAAATGATGAATATAAGCAAATGTATTCAGAATTGATATTTCACTTGGTTGAATTATTTTGTCATATTAATTTAAAGCTCTATCTAAATTTTTATACAAAAGCATTAGAAAAGAGCTCTAAATCATATGACTAATCAATCCAACCACTTAAACAAAATATGAATGCATGTCTTTTTAATAGAAAAAAGGGGGTTTTCATTCATTAGCTAAATACACATTCAAATGAATAACAATTTTAAGCAAGTACATCATCATTATTCTGCACTAGAGGAACGAGGTAGGAATCTCCTTGGGGCTATTTAAAGTCGTGCATCTTCAGAATGTCCAGACTAATATACCCGCTATTCTTAAATACATATGGATGTATACACAACTATAAAAATAGAAAACTATGCAAAATTAGAGTTTGATTTCATTGATTTATTTATGTGAATTAATTAAAGCTTTATCTAAATTCTAATGTCGAAATGCATAAGAATGAAATCAAGCAGGTACTTCCCCATTATTTTGTTCCAAGGGAGTGAGGTAGGAACCTCCTTAGGGCTAATTAAAGTTGTGCATCCCTGAGATGTCCAGACTAATATACCCACTAATATTCTTACTTATGAAATCAACATATGAATATAAGAAAGAAATTTCACTTCATACACTAAGCTTATATTCACATGCACCTCCAATGTATATATATAACTAAAGTCATAATGTGTATATATTATTGTTCATTTATAAGCTTTCGAAAATGCATTTGATATTTAATAGTGATAATAGTCATACATATTTTTAACTTAAGCCAACACATGTAACTTGACATAAAGAAAATCATATATATTTTAATTAACTTTTTGAAAAAAATGAATGCATGAATCAAGTGGCATGCCATATTTTAATATGATTGGAAAGAAATAAAGAGACACAAGCATGTAATTTCATTCAATCCAACTAATTCCTAAGGAGAATCATATTAAATAAGCTTATTTAAAATAAACCAAAGTTTTTATTAAGTTATTTCTGCTTTTATGTTTGATTTGATTTAAGAAATGAAGAGATTCAATCTTTTGCTATGCCTAACCCATTCTCATGTTTGTTAATTAATTTGATTAAATGAAAAGATAAGTAGGTGAATTTAATGAATTAATTAAGTTATGATATGAATTAAATCAATTAATTAACCCTTACCTATGTTACCTTCAAGTAATTAACCAATTAATTATGAGCCAACATGATGTGCATGAAAAATAACTTGCAATGATCCTAAGAAATGAAAGGGCCTAAAACAATTAGCTCATAATTAATAATTAATTAGGTTAAGGAACTTAACTTTTATGGCTTCTCCACACATGTAGGTTAGCCATAATTTCCTTAAATAACTTTAGATTATTAAACACCTAAAGATCTACCCAAGAAACTTAATTATATGAGTTTTGGAGTGATTATGATTTCAATTTGGTTAATTGAGCCATTTTTAATTAATGAATCAAACCATCAATTAGTCTCAAATTAATTAGTTTCAAGTCAACTGAAATGAACTTAGGGAAAAGAATGGGAAAGAGGTCCCAATCCCATTCCTCATGCTCATTCACTATCTCATAATGCTTAACAAGCTTAATTAATAATTTCCTTATTGCTTAGCATATTAATTAATCACCTAACTAATTAAGAAAGTAATTAAGGTAAGACATCCAATTTTCCTAATTAACCAAGCAATAAATCCCAAGAAATTTATGGGAGGTAGAGGTCATCCCATTAATCATCCTCATAAAATTTGAAATTAATTACTTAGATAATTAGGGAGTAAATAAGCTAATTAAGCTTTTAGTTAACCTAAATTAAGCCTTAATTACTGTTCAAAATTAATTAGAATTAATTTTAAATTAATGTCATCTAAAATACCTTCAAAATAATTATTTATTTTTATTTTTATGATTTTTTTTATGATTTTTTATGATTTTTAGAAGTTTCGGTTGATTTAAAATGATTTTCATGAAGTCAGTAAATTTATTTTATTAAAATAAATCATTTGAACTTCAAAATTTAATATCTTTAAATCCAGAAGCTATTTTGATTTGAAATTTTTATGGTAGGTGGATTTTAACTTTAATTTCAATTGTTGAACATTTCAACTTAATCTCATGTGTATTCTTTATTTAATTAATGAAATTAAATTTTTACTAAAACTCAAATTAAGCTCAAAATATTGAATAAAATTTGAGGATTTTAGATTTATTATATTCATCTCATAAAGATAAATCCAAAGAGCCCTTATTTGTAACTTTTCATTAAGTATTTTATTTTTTTATGAATTTTTAAAGTTTCATGTGATTTCAATAATTTTTAAAATTAGAAAATCCAGAATTTTTCACTTAACATAACCTGCGTTCATTAGCATTAATCGTCCGTACGTGATTGGATGCATGGTTTCGCGTGGCACTCAGCACCATCTGGCGGATCGTGAGTGGTGCTGAGCGAGAACGGAAAAGTGATGTGCAGTTCGATTCGGATCATCCGATCGCGGATCGGATAGTCCAGATCTGATCCACAGGATCCGAAGGCAAAACTGTGTGAATCCACTTGAGATCTCAGTAGTACGATCCCTGAATGGCGGGAACAGACAGTTGTTGTGTGTTTCAGTAGGATGAATAAACAGAGAAAAAAATGCAAAATATAAGCAAAATTTCATCTGAATGGGCTCATTTTTGGAGATTCACACCATAAAACTTATATTTCATATTAGGATTGTATAAAATAAAGAATGCGAGGGATTTTTGAGAAAAAATCCTAAAATCACACGAAAATTATCACAAAAATAAGAAATCCTATTTCTGAGAAAAAAATCCTAAAATCACATGAAAATTATCACAAAAATAAGAAATCCTAAGGCTGGCTATGGGTTTTTGAAGATTACCTCATCAGGATGGTTTTCGACTGTGGTGATGATCTAAGCACGCTCTTGAATGGGGGAAGAAGTCTCAGAATGAGCTTAGATATTCACCTTCACTCCGGAATGATGTATCAATCAGTGATCACCATATGCTCGCCAAAATCCACTTAGTTTTGCTATTTTTTACCCCAAAATGAAGTCAAAATGATTGTTGGTTGGTTTGAGAGCTCTAGGGGATGGAAATGAGGGAATAGGAGGATTTTTGGTGTCTCTAATTTTTTGGTTTCAAATGTGGCCAAAAATCTCCTTCATTTTTATTTTTGGCTCTAAATGGGTGTCATTTGGCTTGAGGTGGTTGGGAATAAAAGAGAATCATCCTAGGTGACTCATTTTGGTTGGCTAAGGCATGGAAAGTTGCTGCCATGAAGAACAAATTGATCTCCTAGCAGAGGAGGTAGAAGTCCTTCATGCCAAGTGTTCTAATGGGAGAGGTGAGGTGAATTCACCTCCCCATGAGTTATGGCTGACCCAACCACCTCTTGAGTCAGGTTGGATAGTGTCATTGGTTCCTATGTAGACCAATGGATGAGTGTCGAGTGGCCAAGAAAGAGAAATGGCCACTTAGGTGAGTGCTTTTCTCATTAGATGCACTTGACCCAAGGGCAAAGTGGTCATTTGATATTGGATTTGATTTGAGTAGATTTGAAATGAGTCAAAAGTGAGTTAGACCAAATTTCATGTCATATGTAATTCATTTGGTTTAATTTGGGTCAATTTGACCCATTTGGGCCAAATTAGGTCAAATTGGGTCAAACCAAGGGTTGAGTCAAGTTCAAATGATCATTTGGAGTATATTGGTTCAATTAGTTTCAATCAATTTGGTTTAATTTAGATTTAATTTGGATTTTATTCAATTTGATCATTTAGGTCAATTTGTGCGAAGTTGGCCAATTTGGCCCAATTGACCAAATTATCTTGAATCATGACTTGGTTTGGGTTTGGTTAATCATTTGAAATATATTGTAGGCTTTGGTTAATTTCAATTTAGATTTGATTGAGTTTTAGGTTGATTTGACCCTTAAGGTTAATTTGGGCTAAGTTGGATTATCTTGACCAATTGGTCAAATTAGGCTCAAATTAGACTTTGATCAAGTTTAATAATAAATTTGTAATGAACTTGAGTTATTAGTTGTAATCAATTTGATTTAGTTATAATTTTGCTAGTTTGGATTCATATGGGTTAAAGGGTTGACTTGATCAACAGGCTAGGTTGACTTGGTTTGACCCAATTCATGATAATTGATTAACCTAAGATGATCAACAATCATGTCATGAAGTTTGGATTGGCTTAATTCACTTTGATTTGAATTGAATTGGAGTTGATTTAAATTTAGTTAAGGCTAAGTCCATAAGATGAAATTAAATGGCTTAGGAAGGGTCTTGGCATTTGGATTTGATCATGGGATTGAATCATTTGAAGTTAGGTTTGAATTAAAATTTGATAGTTTGGTTGAAATATTAAATTAATATTTAAGAAAATTAAATGAATTGGGATTGATTTGGATTTGGCTAAGGCTAAGTCCATAAGATGAAATCAAAGGGCTTAGAAATGGTTTGATCAAGGGCTTTAATCATTTGGCTTGAAAATTGATTTATGATTTGGATTTGAAATTTGAATTTGAATTTGAGGTTTAGTTTGAGAAGAAAAGCATGGTTTGGATTTAGGCCATAGGGTAGGCAAGTTTTCCTAAGTCCTTAATGCATAACCTATTCCAATGGCTAACCCTTTTAAATCTCTAGGCTTAGGTTAAGTATTCACCTAATCATTAGAAGTGTCTTAAGACTAAGGAGCTCTTAGTGTCTACAAGAGTCCTAGATCTTTGATGAGGGAGTTGAGAACTCACTCCAAAAGTGAGATCAACAGAGGGTTTCCATCCTTACACGATAGAGGAAGACTTGATGTTTGAGGGTCCCCTTTGTGGTGGAAAATACCTCTTTCCTTTTGATTTAGCCAATAATCTTATTTCATCATGAATTTAGATATATAAAAAACCTATAACCTTTATCAAAATAAAGAGTCCAAAATCAAATAAAAATTTATAAGACTTTGCATTAGGCTAAGTCATTACTCATATCACTCATGCTCTAGTCTCTTAGGGAGTGGGTTTAAGAACTTTAGTTTCTTTTAATAATAACAACCTAATCATCTTGCAAAATATATGACTTGACCGCATGATTTTAAAATATAGGAGAAGCTAGCTAACTATCACTCCACAGTTATAAGTCCAACAGTTGGGTAATTTACCCTCTCTTGTGGAGATAAATTATGTATCCATCTTCACTTAGATTTAGAATGTTCTTTGGCCCTCGTTAAAGCTCCCTAAATTTAGATCTAAGGTTGTTATTTCTTCTTAGGCTATAAGCATAAATTCTCACATCTTAGGCATTTTCACGATCTTGTATTGTGGGATTATAAGTCCTAGCCTTCTAATAAAATTTCAATTCAAACAGATAACTCTCATTAATTTCAAACATATAAAGTCTAACCATAGGATAGATTGGAATGCTCACTAGATTTCCTAGTATCATGAGCATTCTCTACTCATCTCCATTTGGTTTCGATAATAAGTCCCTCCTTTTTGATCTATCCCGATTGATTTTACAAACATAACCAATTTATTGATTGTCCTATCTTTGAAATTTTTGGAGATAATAATTGTCTATTTTAATTGAGAGTATTCCTAATGAACTCACCTTCCTTAGTATGTAATTAACTTTGGGAGCTTGCCTCCCATAGGAACTTTAGAACTCAATTTAAATAAACTTTACTTTATTCATCTATGTAAAGTAGAAGAAAAATCTCTGGTATATTCGAAGACCCATCATGCCTTAGGAGTCCTTATTAAGTGATTAGGTCCATTGTAGGGTAGTAATTTCTATCTTTCAAGATTGTGCACTATTCCTTAATATTGTACCCGATTATCTCAATAAGCACACCCTCAGATCTATGTGATGTCCCATATACACATAATCAAAAATAAACACCACACCTTTTTAAATAAAAGTGATAATAATTGAAATAGGTTTGACTAAAATTTAAATAAGGGTTCAAAAATCATATTTTTATCTACTTTCAAAAAAAAATTGATCTAGATTTAAACTAGATACAACTTTATTCAAGCTTAATTTAAACATATTTTAATAAGATTTGAATTAAATTTAAATAGAGTACAACGTAATTGAATCATTATCTTTGACTCTTGATTTGGCCTTATGATTAAACTGGTCTCAATCTTAATTTTTTTTAGATATATTATTTCTCATAATTAATATATATCATATCTTTTACTTCAAGAAAAAATTTCACAACTAAAGAGTCAAAAATAATAATAATAAAAGAAATTAAAAATAAAAATAAAAAACATCTATGCTATAGTGTAACTATGCAAGCTTGTGGAGGAGCTGAGACGTTACTGTTTTATATAGAGTATGATTGAATATGATTTTTTTTTTTTTTGGAAAAGTTAAGGGTTGAGCCCAATTTCATTCCACAATTGAAGTTACAAGTTAAATAAGGCAATCTATAATCGAGCTAAATGACAAAACCAAATGGTTAGGTAATAAAAAACCCTATGACAACTACATAATAAACTTAACAAAATTTATAAGAAAACTACAATCAGAACATGAAAGAAAATAAATGAACCTCTAGACTTAGAGAAAAGACCTGTCCCGCAAGAATAAAAGGGTCAAGAAATACTGTTGAACATGAAGCAAACTGAATTAAGCCATAATGACAAGAACTCCAACGGTTACCACCTATGCCCTCCAAGGAATCTAGAATGGCAACCCTTAATTGCAGTAATGGGTTAGTAGAATAAGGATCCCCTGGTTGCAAAAGGAGATTGCCCAGGGAGGAGGCCCGGGATAGGAGAAGAACCTATGCAACACTTTTGCATCTAGAAGTTCTCAACATCATCCAGATAATACATGAACCAAAAAATAAGCATTTACTCGAAGAAGACAGAGGAGAGAAGAAGCAAAAAAAATCAATTAGAACAAATCCTAACACTTAGTTATCAATTAAATTCCAAGATCTTAAGATGTGAAAGACGTGAGCTGGCCAGTGAGGCTTAAATTTTCATCTTCTAACTTTGTATGAAATAGTAGTTTTTATCTTCTGAATCAGATCAGGCAGAGAAGTGGCCTCATGCTAAAAAAATCTACAACTTTCCATCCACTGAATACGAATGAGAACAACAATGATATGATAAGATAATCTTTTAATGACCTTGTGATCAAAATCCACATCAGCATTGAGAACTTGCTGTAAGGAGGCTTGCATGAGGAAGAAATCCCCATTTGGAAGTAAAGATCTCACAAGATGCATGGATATTGGCATTCTAAAAAAAAGGTGAGAATGGGATTCAGAAAAACTATTGCAGAAGAAGCAAGTGGCTGTTGTGCCCAACCCTCTAGATGCCAACACATCTGATGTTTTAAGGCCACCCAAATAAGCCATCCAACAGAATAAAGTATAGTTTATAGCAAAGCCTTTAAACCAAATTCCAATAGCCCATTTAGCTTTAGGAAAGTTCTCAAAGATTGCCAACTTAATATGCTAATTGATTGGGAGATCAATCCCACCCCAAAGGATGGCATCCTTGCCATGGCTTGGAATAATGCACTGAATAGAGTTGAAACAGTGTGGATGTCGATTCTAAGTGTAAGTGGAAGCAACCAAGAATAATGCTTCGAGAGGAAGCAAGTTTATTGAAGAGTTGAAAGCATTCCTCCCCCTGAATTTCATATAGAGACTTTCCTTCACACCATGGATCATAATAAAGGGAAAAAGAGTAGTCATCCCCTGGTTTAAGAGAGATCTTTCCCCTGAATCTAATTGCACAAGCTTTCAGTTCATTCCAAAGTTGAGAGACCTTTGAAGAATTCTTTCACCACATAGAACCATACTTATTGAGGCACCACTCATCTAGGAAGGTGGATCTATTGAGGATTTTCCAATAAGTTTTGGATTTACAAAGGAGATTAAGAGAAGAAGCTGATAGAAGACTAGTTCCACCTTGCTCTCTGGGTAAGGTAGTTTTGGCCCAAGAGATAAGATGGAGTTTTTTAAGATCCCCACTATGATAAAAGAATTTGGCAGTAAAAGTGAAATTTTTTTTGGATAATCCCCTTAGGTATAACCACTAATTTGAACCAATAAGCTAGAAAACTATTAATATAACATTTAGAAGTTGGTATCGACCGCTAAAGGGTAAGAATTTGCTCTTCCATCCAGGTAGCCATGCATATAGTTTGTCAAAAAGAGAGTTGAAATGGGTGGATTTAAGTGCACACAGGACCAGAGGGAGCCCCAGGTACCTAAAGGAAAATTCACTAAATTTCACATTAAGAGACTGATAAAAGGCCTCAACCCATCGAGTACCTTTCGTGAAACTAATTAGAGATTTATCTATGTTAACCTCAAGCCCCATATAAGTAAAAAGAGTATCTGGACTCAATTTCAAAGAGCTAATCATGTTTGGATTAGTTTCTCCCATAACCAACAAGTCATCTGCAAAGAGTAAGTGTGAGACATAGTATTGCCCTACAAAGAAGGGATTATATTTTGAAAGGTTAACTTCACTGTCTAAGAGAAAAGATAATGTATCTATTGCCAAAATAAATAAGAATAGAGATATGGGACACCTTTGCCTCGGGCCATTTGAAGAGAAGAAATGGCCTTTTATTTCACCATTGAGCACCACTGAAAAAGGGACATCAGATATACATGCTTTGATCCATTTCATGAAGAGCAAAGGGAAACCTTTTTGACTAAGTTGATGGAGTAAAGAGGAGCAGTTTATCATGTAGAAAAGCCTTGCGCTTGTCAAATTTAGCTAAGAACCACTCCTATTTATTCAAGGATGAAAACTTGTGACTGATTTCATAGGCCAAGACAATGTTATCCATTATATCCCTATTTTTGATGAAAGTCAATTGAGCTGGATGGATAATACTAGAGAGAACCCTTATGAGTCGATTTGCAAGTACCTTGGAAATCACTTTATAAAAGGTGTTACATAGTGATATAGGCCTATAATCAACCATGGAGAGTGCTTGATTTTAGGAACCAAAGTAATCAAGCTATGCTTAAATATATTAGGGAGCTTCTGATTCTTGAAGAAGTAATGGATAACTAGTTGGAATTGCTTGTCAATGATGTCCCAATAATGTGTAAAGAATTTAAAATTAAAACCCTATGGTCCCGGAGACTTATTTTTATTGATACTATTCAGGACTAAGATAATCTCTTAGTTAGAGATGTTAGGCACTAAATCAGAAGCCTGCTCAGAGGAGAGAACCTTCCTAACAGGTGAATCATAAATGTTCAAGGTATTAGAGCTTCCTTTGTTGAAGAGGGAGGATTAGAATTCACAAATTTCATTTGCAACTTCATTAGGATTTGAAATGACCCCATGGGGAGTGAAGTTCACGGATGAGATTTGAACTCTTTCTCTCCTTGATAGAATAATATAGATATTTCAGATCTTCATCAGAGTTAGTAAGCCAATGAGCTTTTGATCTTTATTTGAGCCACTGACTTTCCTTCTTAATTAATTCAAAATATCTCTCATTTAAATCTTTGACATTATTAATAAGGATAATATTCTTAGCATTCTTGTCCAGCTCACGAAGGAGAAGCTCTTGATCATTCTAGAGCATAGAGATTTTATGGCTAAGCGAAGAATATCCCCATTTCTATTTTTCAAGGCTTCTCTCATGTATTTTAGTTTGTTGGAAAACACAAAGAGAGGGTCACCTAAATAAAATTTGTTCCAAGCCTTCTTAGTAATTTCCTCAAGTATGGGATAGGAAGTCTAGTAGTTTCTGAACATGAACCTGAGAATTAACCATCTTATGATGAAGAGCAGCAATTAGGGGAGAGTGATCTGATGAAAGAGAAGCAACAACTTTATAGGAGGAGTAGGGAAAATATTACAACCACTTCATATTGCATAAAACCCTATCAATCCTTGAATAAATAGAATTGTGAATTTGTTGATTTGACCAAGTGTAGAAGAGGCCTGAGTTGGAGAGGTCGGTTAGCTCTCTATCTTGAACACAATTCTTGAAATCTAGGGTCTGGTTGAAGGTTATAGGATTTTCTCCACTTTTTTTGCTGCTAAAGAGAACATAGTTAAAGTCTCCCATAAGGATCCATGGAGAGTCCATATCCAAAGCAATACCTCTCAAGTCATTCCATAGAGGGGTTCTCTCACTAGCACCATTATGCATAAATACAAGTAATGAAGAAAGAATCTGAACTGTTGAGCTTGACTTCTCCATGAATAAGTTGAGGAGTAATTAAGACTAATTTGAAATGGACCCGAGATGCATTCCATTTGGGCCATATTCATCCCATCACTTGAATCAAAATTGTTGACCTAATCTTTATTAGGGAAAAAAGAAAGTTTATTGATAGATTAATGATCATAGATATGATATTGATTAAGCTTGGTCTCCCAAAGATAGAATATATCAATATGATAATCTCTTATGACTCTAGCACAGTCATTTATTCTACCCCTAGTGGACCACAGACATTCCAACTTCCAATGGAAGGATACCACATAGTTAATTAGAAGAATTATAATGTTTTTTGCCTTTCTTTTTTCTGATTAGTCTTTTGGATAGTGCCCGACTGGTTTGCTGGAGATTTAGTATGGTATGTATCTTGGGAAGACTTCCCTGGGGACTTGTTAAGGTTCTCCAAATTCTTGGAGACCTGAGCTCAGTTTGGAGACATGGCTGCCGATCGGGTGGTAACACCCGTAGTGTTAGAGGTGTTAAAGAGTGGTTCAGATGAAGAATTTGTCAAATGATTTTTGGATATAGGATCTGAGAAATCATCATGAGTAGAAGAGGAAGTAGAATAGTCATGCGAAAAGGAAGAGCATTTTGAGCAGGCCTTGGGTTTCTAATCATAGATTATATCTTGCTTAAATTTAAACCCATTGAGGTTAATAGATGCAGAGTCTGGAAGAGAAGAAGCAGGAGAGACTTGAACACAAACTCTAGCAAATATAATAGGGGATTTTGAAGCCATCAGGTTGTCCACCGCCAGAGGGATTCCCACCTGACTAGCCACCCTGGAGAGCCTGGATTCATTCCAATAGCATAAAGGGAAGTTTGGGAGTTTTATTTATAAGGGGATCTTTGAAAAGTTCTCTTTGGTAGGCAAAAGTTACCTGTCCACTTTTGAAAGATAAATGGTCGACCATTCAAAAGCATGGGCCATTATCCTAGTTTAGGTCATAGTCTTCCTGGTAAGAAAATTTGAACAAAAAGAAGTCCCCTTCCAACGTCAAAAGCTCGAGACTTCCTTTGAATTTACACTTCTTAGATATTACGGCTAATAGGGAGCCGTAAAAAGGACTTTTTCTAATAGCATGATAAGAGAGCGTTGCCACCCTCTTTGCCCTTCACTGAGTTCTTCTTTGATAAAACACACTTTGTTGGAGTCAGAATGAATGAAAGAGAGTGAGAAAGATTTGCTTTTTTCATTTTCTGAAAAATGATATATTTCTAATTGTAGGTCATACAGGGAGAGGGCCTTTGGGAAATAGAAGGAGGAGATGTCCCCTTCGAAGGGGACCCAAGGATAGAGGTGGAGGTCAGAGTGGAGGAAAGGGGCAGAAAATCTGCAGCAAAGGTCGACTTGAAGCGATATGAGAATGAGTGAGAAAAAAATTGTACCCCGAGGGGGGAGGGGGCCTGGAGAATAGAGAACAAAGAGAATTGGGGGCAGCTGACCTCTGGCTTGTGTCAGAGGTAAGGAATAACAATCAAAGTAAAGAACAGAAGCCTTACTCGAAATCGTCGAAGAGAAAACTACCTTCGTCAGAGGGTTCAAGAGGCATAACCCTAGCTCTTGATTGAATATGATTACATGAAGATATTTTTGTAACATGAATTTCAAGATGAAATTGACCAAATAAAAGTACACAAAGAGTGGATCAAAAGGTTGCCATGTGCAAAGAAATTAATATATATATATATATATATATATATATATATATATATATATATATATATATATATATATATATATATATATATATATATATATACTAAATTGATACTGACCATATTGTATTAACTTAGGACGGATATTAATAAAGAGAGTTTCATTTAATTAATTGATTTTTCATTGTCAGGGAGATGCGGATATTCTACAATTCCAGCTTAACATTCACGGAGCTAAATAAAGGGAGATCAACCATGCTCTCTTAGTCATACACAAGGAGGGAAGCTTCTAGAGAACTATAGAAAGATGGGAAAAAACCTTGAGGGCTCCAAAAAGTTCCATCATATTCCAGAAGGTGCTGGAGGAAGAAGGCTTCAAGAGAACTCTAGGATAGTATAGAATACTCTAGAACCCTTATATATGATAGGAGTGGTGTGGAATGATCTAGAACCATGTATATATTATTGTATTCTAGAACATTCTTTTCTAGATTGTTCCTAGGGATAGGGGAAGGACTATAAATAGGGGACCTCACCCCTCATTTGGAACCAAGCAAGGAAGCAAGCAATAACCAAGCAAAGGGATCCAAGGTTCCCATGCAATCTTATATTGTAAAGCTTTCTTGCATAATGAAGTGCTTTCTTACTTCCAACCTCTCTTGTCTAAAAGAGTTTTGAGCATTCTAGTCCAGCGTTGCGAGGGTTAGGCTGACTTAGCATTAAGGAAGGAGTGCTAAGGCCGCACGGAAGAATAGGAAAAAAGTTTCTCCATGACACAACGCTAAAGTCTCGCAACAACATCCTTCAACCCAACCTTTTGCCCATCTGAGAACACCACAAACCAAACACTTCACCCTGATTCAAACACTCACCACCACAATGGCTTTGAAGAAGATAAACATGACTATCTAGAGATGAGGCCGCAGGTTCATGAGCCTGCTCAATGGACATCTATTGACTCAGATGGAGTTGGAGATGGCCTACATTCCAACTGAGGCTGAGATCATCCAGGACCTCTCCGAGAATCTAGTGCCAGAAGATGAAATAGAAGTTGACGACAGTCAGGAACCTATAATTGTGAAGGCTTCTGAGGCTTTGCAGTGTGCGAGCCTGCTAGAACAGTTCTGGATGCAGCAAGATGTCATTGACATGGAGACACTTAATGTCATCCAGAAGATCAAGGACAAGATCAGCATGATCAGAACCAGTAAGCTTGTGCATAAGCTAATTTTCCAGTATTTCTCAAAAGTTTCAATAGGCCGGATGTTAAATTTTGTAACAAATATATAACTGTTTTTAGTAGTTATCAATATAAAAAATTTTCGGGACTGGCGGCAGAGTATTAATTATTGACTTTGGGAGGTTTATTAATAAATATATGAGGCCCGAGCTGGGACTGGGCCATTAGTATTAACTATTAGAGGTTATTAACTTAACCAATATCAACTTAGACAGGTTCTACTGTTATCATATTGTGATGGTTAGTCTATATTGATCTTTACTTATTTTGAAAAGAATTCCTATTATAGCTAGACATTGGGTTTCAAATATGAGACCTTTTCGGTGAAGCAAGTCAATTTTGCGCTATCTAACTTTGCGATTGATGTGAAGGATCAAGAGGCATGTTCATGACATTTATATATTTTTTGAGTAAACTCAAATTTCTACAATAGACCCATAGACTAATGCAATGGTCTTTGGTAGGCTATTAGTGGAAATATAGCTAATGACATGATATAATCATTCATTTCATATGGAATGCTATTATTTTTTTGTGCATTTTGGGGCTTTCCATGTGTTCTTCTAATTGTTTTTCCTATTGGGGATGGGTTTTTGAATGGGTAGATAGAATTTGCTTGAGTTTGGTTAAAAAAAAACTCTTTTCTTTTCATTTAAGTTGAGGACTTTTACTAACATGATGTGGAAGGCCTAGATTATGTCAACCATTTTTGGTTTAGATCTGCGATATGATTTGTTTGAAGTGTTAATCAAACTTGTTTATTAGGTTTAGGTCATACTTATATGATATTAGGCTTTTACTTAGTTTATTGGTCTGTGCTAGGGTTGGTAAGAGTTTTTAGTGGTATCCATCTCAGTGTATTATTTTTATACTAATTCATCAACCATTTTGTGCGGGTTGTTATGTTGCCATCTTGAGCAAGAAAGAACTTATAGATGTAATCAACCAATTTACAGTTTTGGAGGATATTCAGTTTGTTGACTAGCTTGGCATAACCTTTGTTGGCCATGACTTGTTAGTACTCTATGGAGTTATTGACCCGATGCATGTCTTACTTTAGTATAGGTCCATAACAATTTAGTGGTACCTTTGTGTATCTTAATTACTAGAGCCTTTTGGAGTGACACACCTAGTATGTTAGGTTCAAAACTTGTTAAAAAAATTGGGCTTTTATTTTAATGGCCTAATTGATAATATCAACTTGTGTGTAACATAATTAACCCGGGACATTGAGATTTTTCAATGATAATTGATGGCGTGTTAGGTCTAGATTTCAACATCCATGTTATGTTGCTATCACATTAGCTTGCCTCTTACTTTCAGACATGATTTGGATAACTTGTGCTAAAGAAACTTTTAATGGTAACATATAAAGCGCGTCAACTTGGCTTTTAAGTTGAGTTGTGGGCATTGTGATCTTAGTGGCTTGAACTGGCATGATATTTTAGTTAAATACATTGAGTTAGGTTTCATGAATGACTTTACCGTGCTAAAATTTGGATAATGTCTTGATGAACTCAAGAATATGTTTTTCTTTGGGTGAGGTGGTGGGTTACCCTTGTTAATTTTGTTTTTGAGTACAACAAGAAACTTGGTTGTATTACTTGTATTTTGTGCATAATTCTTTAGAGTTATTCCTATGATTTTCAACATTGTTATACTTATTAGGTTTGACTAGGAGTAGGTTTTGATTATTTAAGAGGTATTTAGGCTATCAGGTAATGTGTTTTTGATTAGACTAGTAATGGTTACACCTTCATCAAGGTTTATCTCATTAAGTATCTTTTCTTCCACTGGACAATGTATTACTAGATTCTCATTTTCTTTATTTGGAATATTAATTGGTATTTTATGGCTTCCACAAGTTGAGAAATTAGTGATGAACATTTGTTGCGTTTGTCCAAGGAAGAGGAATCCTTTATTTAGTCATTGAGAATCAAATCTAGGCGGTGCCTTCACTTTCTAAAAGAAGATTTGATCTTAGATATTGACCGGAAGAGTGTGGCATTTCTAATCACTCTCATATAGTGCAGTTGCTTTTTTATTGGATCATTATAGTTATCAAATTGAAGAACTTTTGATGTAGGTGGGAATAGTTCACTCTTGGTATCTATATGGAAGGAAGAAGGCCAAGATCGATTTTTAGTTATTCCCATTAGTTCTTATTGGTATGTGGAGTCAAATTTAGATTTTGATCGACGAGAAATTTTTTGGATTGCAGAAAAAACTTATTTTCTCTATAAAGAGGAGTTTCTTATGTTGAGTTTGATTTTAGAAAAGTTTTCGAGCCATATGTGAGATCTATGAGCTTGTGTAAGAAGAGATGTGATAACTTGGGATGTTGTAGGAATTATTGATTGATGGTTGGTGACAACTCTTGGCATGCTTCGTGATGCCATTCATAGGGTCATTTCTAGCAGGATTTCTTTGAAGTTTATGGATTCATTTAAATTTCTTATGTTGTGGTATGTGAAATTTGGTCATTGCAACTCTCTTTAGGGCAAACTAGCTGTTTTGCAAGTGCATTTTTCATGGTTATTGAGTCGGTGCAAGTTAATAATTTATTTTATGCATTTCTGAGACAAATCAAAATTTTGGAATGGTGGTTGCCTTTGAAGTAACAAATTACCAAACAATGCTAAAGACAAAGAGGAGAAGGTAGAACATATTACTCTTTGTTGGGCTGAGCAACTTGTGAAGATAGAGCATGATGCTAATTTGTGATTGGTCTTTTATGATAAATTTATTCTCATCTTCCTCTTTTTATCTCTTGAAGTCACCTTTTTTGTGTTTTTATTTTTTCTTGAATTCAATCTTAAAATTTGAAGAGATTTTTGGATAATTTAGAACCACGTTAAAATGAAGATTTTCATAAATGATCTTCTTGGGAATTATGTATATCACAAATGAGATACAGTAGAACCTGTCTAAATTGATACTCCCGAGACCAGGGGCATTGTATTAACTTAGGCAGGATATTAATAAAGAGAGTGTCATTTAATTAATTGATTTTTTGTTGCCAGGGAGGTGCGGATATTCTACAATTCGAGCCCGATATTCACAGAGCTAAATAAAGGGAGATCGGCTATGCTCTCTTAGTCATACACAAGGAGCGAAGCTTATAGAGAATTATAGAAAGATGGGGAAAAATCTTGAGGACTCCAGAAGGTTTCACCATATTCCAGAAGGTGCTAGAGGGGGAAGGCTTCAAGAGAACTCTAGGATAGTGTATAATACTCTAGAACCCTTGTATATAGTAGGAGTGGTGTGGAATGATCTAGAACCATGTATATATTATTATATTCTAGAATATTCTTTTCTAGATTGTTCCTAGGGATAGGGGGAGGACTATAAATAGAGGACTTCACCCCTTATTTGGAACCAAGCAAGGAAGCAAGCAATAACCAAGCAAAGGGATCCAAGGTTCCCAAGCAATCTTATATTATAAAGCTCTCTTGCATAGTGAAGTGCTTTCTTACTTCCAACCTCTCTTGTCTAAAAGAGTTTTGAGCATTCTAGTCCAGCGTTACGAGGGTTAGGCTGACTTAACATTAAGGAAGGAGTGCTAAGGCCGCATGGGAGAATAGGGAAAAATTTTCTCCATGACACGGCGCTGAAATCTCGCAACAACATCCATCAACCCAACCCTTTGCCAATCTGAGCACACCACAAACCAAACACTTCACCTTGATTCAAACACTCACCACCACAATGGCTTCAAAAAGGACAAACATGACTATCCAGGGATTTGGAGGCACAAGTTCATGAGCTTCGCTACCGGAACCCAATGGACATCCACAACCTCATTGACTATCCAGCAGAGTTGGAGATAGTCTACGTTCCAACTGAGGTTGAGATTGTCCAGGACCTCTCCGAGAATCTGGCGCCCGAAGACGAAATAGAAGTTGACGACAGTCCTCTGATTGTGAAGGCTTCGAGGCTTTTGGTGTCGAGCTTCTTTGGAATAGTTCTGGATGTAGCAAGATGTCGTTGACATGGAGACACTACTCCATCCGTAGATCAAGGACAAGATCGACATGATCGAGAACCGAACTGCGGTAATTTCCAATATTTCTAAAGTTTAAATAAAGAGATGTCAAATTTTGTAACAAATATGTAAAATGTTTTTAGTAGTTATCAATATAAAAAATTTTCATGGCAGTAGTATTATTGACTTTGGAGGTTTATTAATAAATGTAGGCAGAGCTCGTAGGTCATTAGTATTAACTATTAGAAGTTATTAACTTAGCTAGTATCAACTTAGACAGGTTCTACTGTATAAAAAATTGCGATGTGCAAAGAAATTGAAATATATATATATATCATTTTTATATATTTATATATTTAAAATATAATATTTACATACAGTAAAATTTTAGATATTAAATTAAAAAAAAATTATTAATCTTTTTTAAAAAATATTTTTTATGCATAAATATTAGATATATAAATATTAAATTTAAATTATTAAATATATAAATATATTAAAAAATTATTATGTATGTAAATCTATAAAACTATTTCATTTTTATATTTAAATATTTAAAAGTTTAATTAACGCGCAAAACATCTTAGTTTAGTGATTGAAAACTTACCTTTAATTAAAAAATTTAGAATTAAAATCTTGAATATATATTATATACGTTTATTAGCTCAAATAAAAAAAGATAATTTGCACATATATCATATAATTCTTATATATTTATATATATAATATATAAATTTTAATTTATATATATATAACATCTAAATTTTTAATATCATATTAAAAATATTATTATGATCAATTTTTAAATATAAAAAAATATTAGATTATATATATATATATATATATATATATATAAGTAAACATACAAGAATGGTATATATGTAAAAAAGGGAGATTTACATACATATCACACAATTTTTTTATGTATTTACATATCTAGCCCTTAAAGTTAGATATTTACTTTTTCTATGCTTAAAAAGGTATATTTCACTTTTAAAAAATAAATAAAATGATTTTTTTGATGTGATATTAAAGATTAAGATGTTATATATATATATATATATATATATATATATATATATATATATATATATATATATATATATATATATATATATATATATATATATATATATATAATTGAAGTTTATATATTAGATATATAAATACATAAAAATTGTGTGATATCTATGTAAATCTCAAAAAAAAAAAAAAAAAAAAAACTTAAACCAAAAACTACTAGGCAATTCCAACTAGAGAACCAATGGTGCAAGTTTTCTAAGATCTTAGAACAATCAGCTGGTTTACATATAGAAGAGGAGTTGGGGAGACCAAGGTAATTCCAAGGAAGGGGCTTGTAATGAAATCCTAAGATGGTGCAGAAATTATCCCTATCATGTTCTGTGACAGACTTTGAAAAGTAGATAGCTGATTTTAAAGCAATAGAAGATAGGTTGGAAGCTTTATGAAATTTATAAAGAGTAGAGGAGAGACACCTCATATTAGGTAGTTCAACATTCCCAAAAACCAAAAGATCATCACATGGATAATATGAGACATGGAATAGTTCTGCTTGGAGATAGGCTGAAAGCCGTTTTCATTATTGGGTTTGTCAAGGAGTCTTGAAAACACATCCATAACGATTGTGAGAAAATAAGGGGATAGAGGACAGCCTTGTCTGATACCAGAGTTGGATATGAAATAACCTCTAAGTTCTCCATTTAGAATAATAGAGAAAGGGACTTGGTCAATACAGGCTTCAATCCAAGATATAAAAATAGGAGGAAATTGCAAGCTCAGCATTCTGTGTAGAAAAAACTTTCTATTGACATTATCAAAGGCCTTCTTGAGGTCAATTTTAGCACAAAAACTCTTCAGGCTATTTTTGTTGTTGAAACCATGAAGAGTTTCATTTGCCAGTATGATGTTGTTGCAATATCTCTCCCTTTTAAAAAAGCAGCTTGAGCCAAGTGAGTAATTGATGGAAGAACACTCTTCATTCTATGAGCAAGAAGTTTGGCAATTACCTTGTTGAGAATATTGCAAAGGGAAAGAGGTCTAAAGTCACTGATAGATTTAGCATGCAAGCTCTTAGGTATAAAGGTTATGGCTGAGTGTTTAACTCTGTTTGGAAGCTTGGAAGAGATAAAAGAAATGCTGGACAACATCTACCAAACCATGGCCCTTAATATCCCAGGTATTAATGAAGAATTTGGAAGTAAAACCATCCGGCCGAGGATCTTTGTCTTGCCCAATTGAAAAAACAGCATTCTTTATGTCCTCAGAAGAGAATGATGCTTTAAGCATTTCACTATCCAACAAAGATATGGTAGGGCCAACTGGAATGTCAGACCAATGAGAGAGGGTGGATGGGTTAAAGTTGTTTAGTAAAGAGGAGTAGTAGGAAATAAATTCCTTGGCCATGTTCTCTTGAGAACTGAAATCAATTCCATTGGTCTTTATATTGCTAATGTGGTTTTATTTTCTTAATATTGATCTTTTGATAAAGGAATTTAGTGTCATTCTCCCCTTTAGAAAGCCAACAGTATTTAGCCCTTTGAAACACCCATTTATTATCACAATCAATGGTTTCACATAAGGAAGCTTGAGTAGCAAGAGCGATAGAGAGAAGGTCCTTGCAAGAGGGGTTTAGCTCAAGGTTTTTGTAGGTCTCATTAAGCTTATCCTTTAGCATAGAAATTCTATTAGCGCTAAAATTGAAGGAGTTCCATTTAGTAGGCTTCAAAGCCTCTTTGACATTTTTGAGTCGATTGAAGAAGGCAAAGATAGGATCATTAGAGACTGTGATAGGTAGGGATGTTCATTATTTAATTTTAATAAACAAAGTAAATGAAATTAAAATTTTTGAGCAATTTAATTTAATTTTAAACTCAGCAATTTGAATTTTAGTTTTAATTAATGAAATTTCAGTTTTCAATTTTTAGATTAATTTATTAAAAAAAATTTTGGATGAAATCAAATTTATTAATTAACTTGATAAAGTTGTTTAAGTTATCATAAAATTCTAAAAATTTTTAATGCATGAAATTAACTAATGATATATATATATATATATATATATATATATATATATATATATATATATATATATATATATATATATATATATATATATATATATATATATATAGTAAACTTCAGTTTATCCAAATTCAAAATGAAATAATCGATCCAAATTATTATTTAATTTATTTGATTTTCTATTTTATTTGGTCAGCTTAGTCCAACTTTTTGAGAATCCAAAACTAATTAATTTTATAAATTCATAATTCAAATCATCTAAACTAACCAAATGCACACCCTTAATAGTGGGTAGCAATAATGATGATTGCTTGTGATGACTTTGAAATTTAATCAAAATTGATTGAATTTGGAATCCAACACAAGTGACTTGGAGTGTAATTTTAAAATTCGTTGATTTTATTAATCTTGATCAGCGCACAATTAGTTGCTAGATATTTAGTTTATTCATTGGGGCATTTAAGTACATAGCACACAATTCTTATTTATATATAAAAAAATAGGTGAAAACGGAAAAAAAGGCAAAACCCTCAGACACGCCGGACTAGCCCGGCGCACCAGCCTTCGGTGCAACAACACTGTCGCCCGCCGCGCTCCCAGCGGGTGAATCAGCCCCAGCAGCTCTGTGCCCGTGCTTCGGATGGGTCCATAACCAAATCTTGCGCCCGTACCATACCAGACCTACACTCTTCATCAAAATCTTATGCTCCCATGAAGATCTGCTCTCTTAAAATATATGGTTAATGGACATGAAAATTTCATTGAAGAATTTGCTATTTTCAAGTATTTGACATATATATTTTTGGATGATTGAGATAATGTCATCCAAAAATTGGGGGGCAACTGATATGACACCAAACATACTACTAGTCGAAGCATGAATCTTGTTGTTAAAAGCAAGCTGATTCGAAGTTGAAACTAGTAGATATCAAGCACTTAAAATATCATTGAAAACTTTGGGATATCAGTTAAATCCATAAATAATTTTTAAATATGGAGTATTTATGATCAAATCGAGCGTCTTTGACGAGCCGGATTTAACAAGCCTAAGATCTTTTGATTCTGACTTCATTTGAGCATTCAAATATACAAAATACATCAAATGATCAAATGAATCATTTTGAGCCGTCCGATAGAGTGGTTCAGATTTTGCATGTATTTACAGAAATATCACTCCTCTAATCTATAAATAACCTCTCATTCTTAACATAAGGGAGGCCAAAGCTAAAGAGAAGAGAGAGCTCTGAGGCTTGAAAATCCTCCAAACATAATCGTGCCACCACTCTATTCAACCGCTGCGTTGGCCAACCACCGCCGGCATCGCCACTGACCCTCGTCGTTGTCAATCTCCTGGCCATGCATGACCATTTGCAGCTTGCCCGTCACCCGTCGTCGGTCATTGGTCATCGCCGTCCACCATCGTTCGGTCATCCCGCCCGTATCGTTGCATTGTCGCTCGACCATCGCCGGTTCTGCATTGCCGTGGCGTCGACCATCGTCGTCGACCACCATCAATCATCGTTATTGTCATCACCGTCGGTCGTCATCGCTGACCAGATCCGGTCACCACTTCTTACCATCGCCGGTCATACGTCGACCATTAGCCTTCTCGCGGTTTTCACCATCACGGATTGCCAGGTCGATTGGCCCGACCATTGTTCATCAATCAACTATTCTGACTAAGGTTATATCATTGTTGCGATTCTCGATTTCCATTGTCAGCACTTATAATATACAGTTTTGTAATCCCCTTATCGGGAAAATTTTGTACTCTGAAACGGATACATAGTGAAAGATTTTTACTGGGCTAGGCCCCATGATTTTTTCTCTCTTTTCGAAATTTTTCCACGTAAAAATTATGGAGTTTTCTTATTAATTCTTCAAATATTTGTGTGTGTGTTGGATTCCGCAACAAGCTAAAACGTAAACTTTTATTCTACCACAACTGATTCTCTAATAAGCAACAGTAACAATTTTAAAAAGAGAAACACACATATTGATAAAAAGATTTACCAACATACCATACAATTTTTATATATTAACATATTTAATAACTAAAATTTGATATTTAAATAATTGTATAGGTAGAACAAGGACAAATATTGATGATAATTGATAATTTTTTTTTTTTTTGGGAAAATGTGAAGTCATACTCAATTTTAATGATATAAAAAATCGTTAGATGAGAACTATAAATAAAAAAAAATGCAAATCAAAGAACTACATCAAAACAACTCTAACATACAAAATTTATGCAAAGCCAGCAGCCAATACGGACTCAAAGAATCAAAATCTCTCCATCATAGGAAAAAAAGAGAATTTATATATATATCACATCAAATATCATTATTTACATATTTAATATTTTATAATTTTAACATCTAAAACATTCTAACACGACAATATTCCGCTTTCTCGATCCAGGCAATGTAACGGCGCATGGCGTCGAAAACGCCGACAGCGAGGTCAGGATAGGAGGAACGGTAAAGAGAGACGATATCGAACCAGGCGCGGGCAATCTGGGGGATGCACTGCAGGCGCATGGCGTCCTTCACGCGGGCGGCGAGTGCTACATCATTGGGAGAACGACGGCAGTCTGGCTAATGATATCGTCATCCAGGGCAGCTAGGAGACGAGAGAACATGTCGATGGTGGTTCGCGTCCTGTCTCTTTATATTCTCCGGCATCACCGATTCTAACATCGCCCCTGGCCGGCCACAAATCAAGAAAATTCGCCTCAAAGACACTAACACCGTTTTCCCCAACTCCAACATCGCTGCCATCGCTTCCGTTCCCAACCAAAAACCCCTGTTAATTTTCTTAATGTCTGACTGGCGGATAAGCGTTTGCCCTCGTAGATCCAACATGCAGCAACTGTGCTTCTTCCCGCGATTTTATGAAATCTAGCAACCGACATGCCTTCGGATCGTTTTCTTCTCTAGCTGCTGTAAAAGTTTCGAAATTTTATATCTGTATGTCGAATCTTATTTACTGATCATTATTATCCCCATAGTTGGCGCATCGGAGGGAAACAATGGAAGTGTGAGTTTTCCGGGCTTTCTCCTCTTTAATAGGGTATATATTTAACAGAGTTTGAGATCTTCTTCGGTGATTTCAGTGTTGCATCAGCTCCAGGGAAAGTTTTAATCACCGGTGGTTATCTAATTCTGGAGAGACCCAATGCGGGGCTCGTCTTTAGTACGAATGCTCGCTTCTATGCAATAGTGAAACCGCTGCATGAAGAAATTAAGCCTGAGAGCTGGGCGTGGGTAAGTGGTGCATTTTTCCGTTTATTTGTAAATATTAGTGCTGGATTCTTCATGTTTTAATCTTTACTTTTCTGTCATCTTCTGTTTGGTGGTGGATTCATGTTTGGTGTGAAGTTGTTTGGAACTATTTTTGAGCTCGTTGAGTTAGCGTTTTTAATTTGTTTGACCGAACTTCTTGGTTGATTGAATTTTTCTCTCTTTGGTGATTTTATTTTCCTTTCCTTTTTCTCACTCAGTCTTGGACGGATGTGAAAGTTTCATCCCCTCAACTTTCCAGGGAGGCCACATACAAGCTGTCACTTAAGAAATCAACGCTTCAGTGCACCACCTCAAGGCAAGTTCACAGAGTTGCATTTAGTTCTGTATTAAATTATGCTTGGTCGTTATTATTCTCTTACTTTTGTCAAAAAAAAAAAAGTTTTTGTACTAACGATAACAAGTAATATTCACGAATCTGCTTCTCGTAGCACAGAGCCATGAAAATATGCATGTTGCATTTGTGATGGAGTGTACATAATAACGTATCAATGAATCATTTGTTCTTTTTTTTTGTGTGTTTTTTTTTTTTTTTTTAAATTTTTTAACTTGCAGTTGGACATTATAAGTAACTCGTTGCATTAATTTATTTTTTTTTTTATTATTATTTTCATGAGAATGGCTAGCTACTATATGTCTGTGTTAATGAAACAAGGTATTCGGATTAGTTAAGAGTATTTGTATCTTCATTCCTGCAAACTGTAGGATTTGTTTAGATCTCTCTTGCAGGCCATGGAGATATGTCTTTTGAATATAGTGAAATCTCAAAGTTCTTCTTTATGCTAAAGATATTGTTTTTTTTTTTTTCATCTTGTTTGGATTTGAGTGAGCATCTACTGCCCTTTAACATATAAGGCAAAGCTCGATGTTCCTTATTAATACCTGCAAAATATGATTTTAACATCTTTCATTTTTCACATGTAGTTTTAAAGAAACAATATTTTTAGTTTTTGTCCTTTTTAAGTAGAATATTGCATTTTTATAGAATAAAAAAAGTGCATGTACATTATATATTGTTGCATTTTGGTAAGATTTTTTATTATGCAATGATAAGGTGTGTATTAGTAATGATTGGTTATGGACTACTCTACATAGGCAGAGCATTTGTTTTAAAAAGTGATTTGGCCATAGTCATGGAGCCATGAGGGAGGTCCATTTGCAGTATAGTTTTTTCTCTATTTTCTGTACAAACCAAATTGAGATATATCAGTTTTTTTTATAATCAAAGCAGCTGAAAAGCATTCACCAACAAAGGTCAATAGTTATTATTAGTGTTTACTGCACCCGTACTACTCCTTTAAATCTCTGACTTGTTTATATTCATTTCTTTTTGAGATCTATCCCAATCCTAGACTGAATTAAGCAAATAGTTATAGTTCGTGAATGCAACATTTGTTAGAGTATCACCTTGCATCATTTCTTCCAGGGATTAGACATCTTCAAATGTCTATTCTGTTTTACAATATTCTACAAAATTTGGCATGATCTTTTCCATTTTCATTTTGGAATTCATGCTTTAGTATTTCAGGAATTCTGTGAACCCTTTCGTGGAGCATGCAGTGCAATATGCAGTAGCCGCTGCAAGGGGAACCTTTGTTGAAAACGAAAAGAAAAATGTGCTAGAAAAGCTTCTTCTGCAAGGTAATGTTAACTAGATATTATAGTTTAAGTATGCATGTTAGAGCTGTCAAGAGAAAATAGTCTTTGAATCACAACTTCATGTAGCTAATTTTTTTTTTTTGCAGGGCTTGATATTACCATCTTAGGAAGCAATGACTTCTATTCATACCGTAGGCAGGTACTTATTTCATTAGCTGCTCACAATTATTTGGGGTTGATGTTTTGGATCCTTTTATTTTGTTTGTTTCTGTCACATGATATACTAGGTTTTAAACCTATTATTCATAAATTATTTATCATTTTTCTTTCTAATTCTATAACATTTATTTCAACTACCTGTCTATTGGGTGTATTTTGACCCTCTGTTATACATTTAAATCATCTAAGTTTATTTTCACCTTTTTTCTCAATAGATGCATTCCAACCATCCCTTTAATGTAATCATTATTTAATTTGTCCTTCTTATTATTACCATATATTCATCTTTATATTCTTATTTTCATGACAATCCAATTAATGAATTCTAGTTTGTCTAATAGTTGGATTTATACAACATAGCCAACTTAATTGCAACTTTTTAAAACTTATTATTGTTTGTTATGTTTTGAAACTTTTTAGATGGAATAGATCTGATGTTCATAACTTTATGGAATCCTCTTATGTTAGACATGAGATTTCAATTTAATAATTAGTTTAAAGTGATACACACTCAATGATTGGGTAATCATTTTGTTTGTTCAACTGTAAACTTTTAAGTAATTTAAATTGAATTCTAAGAATGTAAGTGACCACTGCCGTCTGATCTAATTCCCATTCATGCTGCTCCATAATTGCAGTTGTATTATTTTTTGCCGTACGCTTTATTGTTTCAATTTCCTAATACCTTATATTGTTGAACAATTCATGAATTGGCCTAAATTGGATAATTTAATGTTCAGATTGAAGCACATGGGCTACCTCTGACACGAGAAATACATTCCTTCCTTCTCTTTTCTTGAAGACTAATGGAGCAGTTTCTGAGTTGCAACCTCAGTTGCAAACTGGTTGTCTCATCTATGACTGAACAAAGTCCATTGTTTAGCTCAAGGGAAAATAGGCAGTGGATTTGATGTTAGTGCATCCGTCTATGGTAGTCAACGTTATGTTAGATTCTCGCCTTCAGTTCTTTCTTCTTTTCAGGTGATTTGTGTTTCTATTTGCATGCTTGGGAGATCCTTTCGTCGTATATTGAAACATTTCTTTGGGCTGCTTTACAATGTCATTATTCTAGCAATTATTGAAGAAAATTTTCTTCCTTAAAAATTATAAACATCTAAATAAAAGCCTCGACTTGGTAAATGTTATGTAAGAGCTAAACATATTTCATCAAATCAATTTATTTTGATATTTCAATTCATATATTTCACATAGGCTTCATCTGATTTGAATAAGATGCCATGTCAATTGTCACATGGGGATTAATGCCACTCCAACTTAATTGTAGGTTATTGTTGGGAATGTAGCATCACTCTAAATAGAATTATAATATGCTAGTATAATCTGAAATATTTTAGTTTTGAGACTAATATCAATTACTCATATATTTAAATGCTTCAACTCTTTTTTTTTCTTTCCTCTAGATTTTATGTTTAAGAATAGCATGCTACATTTAGGTATTAAATGTAACAGTAATATCCAAATCTTTTCTGCTTTAATCCACATACGTACCTCTCTCCTTTATTATATTTTTGTAAATTTGGGTTTTATTCGATTAATTGGATGAGATGGTTGTAGCAATGCCAGTTTTATCGATTTCTAATATTTTATATAACTGGATAAGGTATCTGTTTTGTGGAAAATTTATATGTGAATGCTGGAGAATGAAAATCTTTTGGTGTCCTGTTTTGAAACCCCAGGTGGGAGGAAGCTTGCCTGATGTGATCTCTGACATTTTTAATGCAAAGTGGGATCACGAAGCATCTCGGTTGTCTTTGCCTCCACTAATGGCACTCGTGAGTTTTTAATCCTGTTCTCTCTGTTCAATCAAGTATGGCTGTTCAAAAAGTTTAGATCTAACAAGTACTTAATATCTCACTTACATTAGCCTACGAAGCTTAACATAATTTTTTAGATTTCCAGATCCTTAGTTGTTCAATAAACTACTGGTAGTTCATAGCTTTAAAAATTGGTTAACATCATCTAGTAGCTACTAGCTACTAGCTTTAACCAATGACTTATAGTAGCTAGTCCAACATATGATGCTTAACATCATTTTTTTTAAAATTTTCCCGTTATTTATAGTCTTTATTGTGGGTTTAACATGAATTCATTATGGTATAAGTAATTTCTAGTTTTCAAAAATCTGAAGAATGTGCTAACACTTAGGTTTTTTTATTACTTATTGAGAATCTCTTTTTTGATTTTTATTAATGAGATTGTTGTGAGGATCTTAACTTTTATTGCTATTTGTAGATTAGACTCTAAGTCTATCAACTTTTCAATTCATGCTTTACTATTGGCAGTTACTTGGTGAACCTGGCAGCGGAGGATCTTCTACTCCATCAATGGTAGGTTCAGTGAAGCAGTGGCAGAAGTCTGATCCTAAAAGTTCTCTGGAAACATGGACACGACTGGCAGATGCAAATGCAAAGCTTGAAGCTCAGCTGAATTTATTAAACAAATATGCACAGGAACAATGGGTAATTTATAAACAAATCATGGGGTCATGCTCAAGTTCTGCACATGTACAGGTTAACTCTTTACTTTGATATACCAGCTAATATACTTTATATTTAATTGGCAATTTTTTTAATGCTTCCAACACATAGAAAGTGCCTTTTTTTTTTCCTTCAGGTCGGTTATGGAGGTAAATTACTTCGAGTAATACATAGTAATACATGAAAATAAAGCTGAAAGAAAGATATGAATTGCTTTCGTTATATGCCCTGAGCAGGTTTATATAACAACTATGACACAAAAAGGAAGCTGAAATCGAAGAGATTTTTAATCACTAGTCACAAAACAAGAAAGATAGTAATTGGAAGCTAAATAAGAAAGTTCCTATT
This sequence comes from Cymbidium sinense, assembly GCA_021442155.1. NCBI lineage: Eukaryota > Viridiplantae > Streptophyta > Magnoliopsida > Asparagales > Orchidaceae > Cymbidium > Cymbidium sinense. Next base: position 148,144 of record JAKCPB010000746.1, on the reverse strand, counting down.
GAAAACAGGGATTTTAATCTCATGTTTTTCATATCAACCTCAGTTTTGAGTATAAATACCTATCATTCCTAGCTGGTTGACTAGTGTTTTAAAGCTCTATCTAGAAAACCCTTTACAATATATATGTATCATTTACTACTTTGTGGAACAGAGGTCATACAGATAACCCTTTCATCAATCTTTTCTTTGATAAAGTGTATATTTACTTAAATATATTTTGCTCAGTCATAGTTGATAAGATTATGTTCAACACTGATTGCATCTTTGCTGTCACAAAATATCTTCTTCGGATGTGTACTTGTAATTCTTCTTGAGAAAATGCTTTAAATTTAGCCTTAGCACTACTTTTGAGCTTTAACGTTGATATATCTTTTAAAATTTATAAATCAGTATGAATCTCGTTAAAGCATATATACAATCAAATTAAACGGCTTTAATGAGATGAGTTAATGATATTTAGAAATAAAATCAATCGAGCCCAAATAAGCTCAAATTAAGCCCAAAGTTACATATAAAAATTTCAAAATACTGAATGAATGACTTTCAAATTTGGCATCTTATAGTCGAATCGAAAGTCGGCAGAGGCATCTAATATCACTCAAATTGAATATCGTTTGAAGTGTCAAATTATCAAAAACTATCATGATCAAATGAATCGATATACTGGTGGAGTGTTTTTGGGATTTTTGGCTATGACCAAAATGCTCTCGTAATCCTATAAATAGAACCTCATTTTTGTCATATATACACCATTATTCGATTCTTTCTTGTTCATCGTGTGCCATTGTATAAACAATCGTTACAACTACTTGTTGCGTAGTTGTTGACTCAATTCATTATCATGATTTCTCCCAAATAATCTTGTAATTTTCATGGAAGATTTAAATTCATCTCAAGCGATATAGTGGAGCATTTTTCTTATAAGTCATGATTTTTTCCCTCTTCCTGGATTTTTTCACGTAAAATTTTGGAGTTTTTATTCTTTTTTATATTTGCTTGCATCTTTGGATTTCCAATAAAGTAAGGCGTGAAGTTTTATTCTATGGCTGGTTTTCGTCTGCAATTTTGCCGTCATTCTTTACATCTTTCTGATGGTTGACAATGACTTTATGTTGAACTATATGGTGGAAATCTTATTCGGAGGAACAAATAAGAAGAATGAAGATTCATCAAATTCATCTTTCAATTTTGTTGGAAGCGGGAGGGGCATCTCAAAAGATCATCCAAATTAATATTCTGGATATCTAATTGATTATCAATTCGAGAAGCAAGTCAATGATGAAGAGTTATTTCAACATTGGGAAAAAAAGAGAGAGGGAGATAGCTTTGCAAATTATGATTATTCAAATCATACTCATGAAAAAGTCAAAAATCAAGGAGCAACTTTGACAAATAATCTCGAATAGGTCATAACTTTATACTCTATATAGGTTAATCGGTAATACTGACAAATAATCTAATCAAAATATTTAATAACCTCTGAGTTAACGTCGTATTTTGACAAAACAATCTCGGATGAGAGTTAAAACTATTGACTTCACATAGGTTAAATGTCATTGAAGCTGACAAACAATCTCGGATAGGTCATAATTTTGTACATACTCCACACATGTTAATATCATCGACTAATACTCTGACAAATAAACTCGAAAGAATCAAAATGTTTAATTTCTTCCACACATGTTAAATGTCACCAAGTAATACTCTGACAAATAACATTGGATAAGTCAAAAATCATTTATGGATTCCTCCCCTGGAAGGCACACTCTCTAAGGAAGCCTCGATGGGAAGTTAGTAGTGGACAAGATCCTCACTAGAAAGACTCCAAAGTAGCAAGTGGTTGATAGGGTCTCCACTCATCAAAAATTTCAGAAGGCAAAAACCTTAAAGGTGCGTAAAAAAAGCAATCAAAGGTATAGTATCAAAACAAAGATCAATACATCAAATCTCAAAAGCGAAAGCGCATGACATCAAAATCTCGGTGAAAGCCTCAGGAGGTGTAGGTATGTCAAAATCTCGGTAGAAAGCGCCAAGATCTGGTACATCAAACTCTGAAAAAAACCTCAAAAAATAGGTCAAAATCGAAGGTGAAAGCGCCGAAGATATAAGCATTAAAATCTCAGGCAAAATCTAAAGAAAATCTGAAATCAAAATCTAAAGCAAACTCAACATCAAAACCTCGAAAGCCCAGGCGGCATACATCAAAATCTCGAGACAAAAGCCGGAAGGTATATCAAAAATCTCAATGAAAACCCATCAGTCATCAAAAAAGAAGGAAAAAAGCTCAAAAGATCTGATACATCAAAATCTCAGTCAAAAGCGTCGGAAGATGCATATATCAAAATCTCAAAACATAAAAGCCTCAGAAGGTATAGGTACCCCGACAAAGGAAAGTAAGCTCGTTGCAATCCATTTGGAGGAATAGCCACCAAATCATTTGGAAAATGAAACTTCTTCCTGAAGATTATCAAAGTATCACTGTTGATAGTTTGTGTTACATCATCGGATCTTGTCATTCCCTGATGCTTCCGCAACCCATCATCTTGTGCAAGATTTACTCGAGAATCTTTAGACATTGGGATATCTGTTGAAAGATGCTCACCTATGAAGATACTCTCTATTTTTCAAGTTTGGAATCACACTGGAGACCGAATTCGAGATGTGCGTCGCCTAATTAGGTCAATTGGAAACCCCTATATCATGGAGAATTGGAGCGCAGGGAGGTTGCTCTACAGTTAGTGGAGGCTACCAAAGAGAATAAAGTGGAAGACACCGAAACACGAATTGGATCGCGCTAATCAAATCGATTGAAAAGATCGGGGAGAACTGGAGCCACAGGGTTCGCTGATCTAAGTTAGCGGAGACTACCAAAAGAAAGCGACACGGGCGAATTCGGGATGCCGCTGTCAGATCGGTTAAAATCCAGATCGGGGAGAACTGAGTGGGGTCATTATCTGCAGGTGGAGGCTATTAAAAGAAGAAGAAGTGCACACTAAAACTGAATTTGGGATCTGCGCCAGTCAGTTAAAAACGAGATCGGGAGCTGGGCTGAGGAGATCGACATCGTTATCTAGTCGGTGGAAAGAAAATAAAGTTAAGAAAGTAAGATGTGAGTTTTTCATTACCCAGGATATTTATACTTTAAAGAGAGAGCGCAAATTTTTTAAGAATTTTAAAAATAAAATATATAAATAAAAATCGTTCATCTTTTTTTAAAAAATAATAAAAAAAGGAAGAAAATTTTTCATATTCTTAAATATATATATATATATATATATATATATATATAAGCTTTTCATCTTTCTAAAAAAAAAGAAAAGAAAAAATTATTGATATTTTAAATTAAAAAAAATTCTTCGCAATCGTCATTTAAAAAAAAATTTTTATATTATTCATTAAAAAATGGGAGTCTTTCCGTCTCTCTCTCTCTCTCTCTCTCTCTCTCTCTCTCTCTCTCCCACTCTCTCATGGCAAAGAAAAAAATTCAAAAAAAAAATTTGTGGGGCCAAGCCAAATGCCACTCATTAAAAAAAAAAAAAAGAGAATTTATCAAAATAAGTTTTATGTATTTATAAAAATGATCGCTTAATAAATAAATTGATACATATGACAATTATAAATCTTAATATTTTTTAGCTAAAGTGATTTTATTTAATATATTTTTGAAGGAAAAAAAGTTTTATCATCAAAAATAGGAGGGCAAATGATATATATTTCTAAAATTTATAAATCAAGTATGAATCTCAAATTAAAGTATATATATCAAATTAAACGATTTCAACGAAGTTCAATCTTAGCGGTCAAAATAAATGAAATCAAATTAAGCTTAGAAGCTACATATAAAAATTTCGAAATAAATACTGAATGATCAAATGACTTTCAAATTTGACATACTTATAGTCGAATCGAGCGGCTCGACGAGACGAATTCAACGAGCCTAAGATCACTCAAATTGAAGATCGTTTGAATGGTCAAATCATCAAAAAATTATCTATAATCAAATGAATCGATATACACCGTCCGATGGAATGTTTTGAGATTTTGGTTCTGATGATCAAAATGTCCTCAAAATCCTATTAATACCTCATTCTTCATGAAGAAGGATAGAAGCACTTGGGAGAAAGGCGAGAGAGAGTTCAAGTTCTTTCACCGTTATCGCCGATCACGCGTGTTGTCGTCATCGATCACCAACAATCACATCCCAACTGCAGCGTAATTGTTGTAACCGATTGAATTCTCGTTATCGTGATTTCACAAAAATGTAATTAATCTCTTGTCGGAAGACTTAAAACTCTATACTCCAAAAGATATATAATGTAACATTTTTACTGGGCTAAGCCTCGTAGTATTTTCCCCTCTTCTTGGGATTTTTTCACATAGAAATTCTGGAGTTCCTTATTCTCTTTTCAACTATCTGCGTACGTGTTGGATTTCCCAGCGATGCTAAGGCGAAGTTTTATTCTGCCGCAACTGATTTTCTGACACACAACAAATGTATTGTTCTTGCTTTTTCGAGTGATTAGGTTCCCTCATACTTTAGTGCAAAATCCTAAATAACATCCTGTCATTGATAGATCCTACACATTCTATATTAGTAAAAGCCTCAATGCTCCTTTATTAAAAAAACAAACTTTTTGCCAGGTGTAGATTTCAAGTATCTCAAAATCCATTGAATAGGGATAGTTTTTGAAGGTTCTTTAGAGTATTCTTGGGTAGTTACCATGGTATGAAGACTAACGACAAAGTTGCTGTGGATGTGGAAGAAGTTGCGATGAGTATTATAATTTTTTTTTTTTAATTTTAAACTGCAGTTTCACAATCACACTCTACTAGGTCAGATTGAAAACGCGACATTCTCATCATAATTTCTTCAAAATGCGGTCAAAATACAGTTTCTTAAATGGCAATTGAGGTGCGTTATCGCCCCACTCCATGGTGTTGCCCCAAACATACCCTAGATAGAGAATGCTTGTATTTAGTACAACAATTACAAAGGCAATATCTATTTTTCTGTGTGATAGGTATATCAGCCTCCAAACCAATCTCTGATTTCCCCATTTGTTTATTGAAACTAAATCTTTTGTTCTCTTATTCTTTTGAGTTTACCTAAATGAGTATTTCAACTTACACGTAAGCATATCTATAAAATTTAATAAAATGTAATTTGTATTTTGGCTGGAATATTAGAATGCCTTTCTTGCTCCAAGCATTTACTATTCCTAGAAAATACTTGAGTTGTAGAGCTTCTTGGAAGTGTGGAAGAAAATACTTGTTTATTAGAAAAGTCTATTATACTTTAAACTAAGATTAAAATGCTTACTTATGCATGGCAAATCTAGAATTGCAAGTTTTGAGCTCTTGATGCCCTTTAAAATCTCGATTACTTTTGAAAGCCAAATTGAACGTAGAGATTATCATGCAAGCTGTTCAATTTTTGGAGCTCTACTTCTGAGCTTCTGTAAAATGTTGGAATATAGTTGCTATCGTTTCCTACTGAAGAAGATAAATAGCCTATAGCCTATTGGTTGAGAGATGTTCTGCAGTGATTCTAGAGCAGTTATGCAATGAAGTGCAGCGAGAACTTGCGAAAAATGTTCCGGCTATTTCAAGCTTGTCCATTATTGAGAAGTATCGTACTGAATCTGAAAGCGTTTCAAAAATATCTTTGATTTATTTATTGATTTATTTATTTATTCAGTTATTTTTGTAAAGTTGAATGCATTACATAAGTTCAATGTTATGCCCTCTAAATATAGTCTACAAATGCAAATATCTTTTTGTTTGTGCAGTGGATGGAGCAAGTTGTTGATCAATCCCAACAGGAAATTGTGAAGTCGCTTCTTAGAGCAAGAGATGCATTCTTTGAAATTAGATTTCTCATGCAGCAGATGGGAAAAGCTGCTGGTGTACCTGTATGTTTTTTTTTACCTTATTCCCTGATATTTAGTGATTAATTTGTTGCATTGATATTGTTGAGGGATTATCGTACCATTTTTTAATTTGTACAATAGTTTCAATAAGTGTTGTTATCATAATTTACTATTTGCGCTGAGATAAAAAAATTTTGCCCTTATAAGAATGTAAGTCGAACTAAGTGTTATTGGAAAACAATCTACTTTGAGAAGGTTCTTAGTTTTACTTGCTGCAAACTCATGAATATTTTGTTTATAAGGTTTTGATGTGCATTAGAACCTGTTTCTTATCATCTAGTTTTCCTTCTTAGTAAAGTCATTCTAAAGATTTTTTTTTTTTTGCTTTCATTCTTTACACCTGGCAGTGCATCATTATATCTATCTATTTTGGGCTAGTCTAACATGCATAACACATCTTTTAGGCACCTTTTTGATATGTCATAATGGAGATTGTCAGGTTTTATTTTTATATTAAATTTTAATCATAAAACAATTATCTGCCTATCAAATGCATAAGCTGCTATACTGAACCAGAGGATTGTCATCTTCTATGAATTTACTTTTCAAGTCTGAAATCATCAATTTGGAGGGCTGTCTAATAATAAGTTCTATTTGCATTTCTCATCATCAATTTTATATTTTTAAGCTGCCAAACGTATACTCATTAATTCAAACCTTGCAGATAGAACCAGAATCACAAACCCAGCTTTTGGACGCCACAATGAATATGGAAGGTGTTCTGCTTGCTGGAGTTCCTGGAGCTGGTGGCTTTGATGCTATTTTTGCCATCATCATCGGAGAAGCCACTGATGCAGTAGCAAAAACCTGGAGCTCGGTAGGTGTACTTCCATTGCTGGTGAAGGAAGATTCTCACGGTGTATTACTAGAAGAGGGCGATCCGAGAAATAGAGAGTTGTCTTCTGCCATTTCATCTATTAACATAAACTAAATACAAATTGGAGGTATTTATTTCAATCAGTACCTTGAAAATAATTGGTAGTTTATCTATGTTATGGTATACTTGTGCTTGCCATTTAAACCTATTTTTTCAGCTTCATCTACACCTATATGCTGAAATTGATGTACTTGTATTTACTTGGCAATGAAATCTCTAACTTTTGCTGATGATATTCTTCTTGTTGATAAGACTAGAGAGAGAATACAACAAAAACTTGAATTATGGAGGTCAACTTTAGAGTCTAAAGGTTTTTTGTAAGTAGATCTAAACTGAATATATGAGTGTAATTTTAGTTGTAGAAGTTTTAGTGGTAGTGTTGTGACTTTAGGTGATCAGTCATTAAGAGTGGCGATTCATATATTTAGGCTCTATTGTTCAAAATGATGGTGAAATAGATGGAGATGTTATTAGTAGAATTCAAGTTGGATGGTTGAAGTGGAGGAATGTATCCTATTATGTGATAGAAAAGTTCCACTTAAACTTGAGGAAAATTTTATAAGATGGTGGTAAGACCTTGACTTATGGTGAATGTTGGCGAAAAGAAGCATAAGACTAAGTTAAGTTTACAGATGAGGATGCTCAGTGGATGGGACTCTTAAGAGATAGAAAAAATGATATATTCGGGAAAAAAGTTGGAACTCAGGTGGTAGATAAGATTAGGAGAGAGCAGATGGTTTGGCCACATAAAGCGTCTGATATTACCGAGAGTAGATCTTAGATTTGCCTTAATGTTAAGAAAGAGAGTAGGCTAAAAAACTTGGTTAAGATGTATAAAAATGATCTTGTATATCTTGAATTAAATGAAAATTTGACACTAATAACAATGGATAAGGATTCATGTACCCATAAAGTGGGATTACGTCTTGTTGTTGTTGTTGTTGTTGGGTGGGTGTGCTAGTTGGGGGTTTACATATATCTAATACTTCATTTTTTATATTCTTTTATATATCAGTTTAGTGTTCAAATCACATCAAATCATAAACATAGTAAGTTGATATTCATGATATTTTTATGTGATTTAAGTGTTATACGAATAAATATAGAGATTTAGGATTTAGAGTTTAAGATTTAGGGTGCTTCAATTATAATTAATGAAATCGGTTATTACCGTAAATCGCTTCTCACCTTCTCTCCAACTTGTAGGAAGAGTGATCATCCTTTCAGTTTTTTTCATTATCCTAAAAAATAGTACAATGATCCTCCTATACGGGTGAGTTTAGAAGTCGCCAAACCTAAATTATCAAACAGTTGTGAAAATAATGTTGATCGAATTCTCGGCATTGGTTTAAGAAATTTACATCAATAAGATTTACTTAAATCTTTCGAATCTTTTGATCTACAATAAAGTAATTCAGCAACTCGATTATTGAGATCCTCAATAAGGATCCCTTGCTTACCTATCGCAGTAGCAGACATTTTCTTCCAGAGTTTTCAGTTAGAGGTAACCTCTTGGAGCCCCCACATCGAGGGGAATTTTTTTTTTTTTGGTTGAGAAAAAGCGAATTTAAATAACATGATAAACTATCTTCTGTGGTTGCTCATGAGCTCTGTTCAGTACCAAGAGTACAATTATCACTTCAGGGAAATGGATAGATCCCGCCTCTTTGTGATTTTGGCCATACTAAAAGTTGACATTTGATTAGACCAGACGAATTTAATAGAAATTTATGCAACTATATATATTTTTTTACTTTATGTTCTTGCATAATCCTCCTCGTAGTTATTATGACACCATTTATAAAATAGAAAGAGTAACACAAAAGTGTTGAAAACAATAATTTTATCATTGTAAAGTATAGCATATCTAATCATAAATAAATTTATATAAAATTTAAAAAATCAATGACAAAAAAATCATAAATAGTATCAATTTTCTAAAATTTAGATGTTATTCGCAACAAGAATTTGTTTTGCGCGACAAATTGGTAGCAACATATCGATCATATCTCAATTGCCTCTAACTTGAAAATGTCACGTTCATGGTGTTCAATCATGCATACATATAAACCCACTCTCCACTATTGGTGAGGCTTCTTTTCAAATAAAAAAAAAATTGTGAAATCTTAGAGTGGGATTTAGCATGATAAAATCTTAATTAACTTTTTAGTTATACAATTCAAGATTTAAGATTTATGAGAGGAAAAAATATTTAAATCCATTAAATCCTATGAATGATTAGATTAATTAAATCGTGAATTTAATCATTAATAAAGTGAAATAAATTTAATGTCTCTAAAATTCAGCTTGCTAAGATTTGAGATAAATTTTAAATAGAATATCAAACAAACCCAAAAAGTTTTAATTTGTTCATTTCTTTTGATCAATTCTCTTCTCACCCCATGCATCTTCTTCATCAAAAAACATGGCTAGAGCCCACATTGCATTTAATCTCCTCCACCATAACCTTTATTATAATGGCAATAGAGCATGCTTAGGTTGTCATGTTCTTCCCTACATTTTTTCTTAATCTACTCGGCCTCAAATGATGCTGCCATAGAAGAGACTGTCTACCATAAATTATGCCGCTATAGGGGACGATACTTTGCAATGATAATTCATGAATTATTATGTAGGTTTTTGTTTATTTCAGAAAGATTTCTACCAAATATAAATCTTTGCTCTCTAAACTAAATCTATCAAATCCTTTGGTTTTAGATTTCATGTCTATTATGCTCTACATAATCATAATTTGATATTAGTTATTAGAAATGTGCCTATTTCTCACATAGATATATTGCCAGTAATGAATATGATGAATGATGAAATAACAAAAGATAGGTCAAGTTCATTCAAAAATATGAAGATTAATATGATTTCGTATATCAATTCTATATCTATTAGAGAGGAGATAGAATATGATCAAATGAAAATATGGAAGATATGCAATTGGTGTATGTTAAAGGACATCATGGAAATGCAAATTAACTCTTGCAAACATGATTCCCTTTTCAAGAAATATGCACTCAAATCATTGTTAGTCAAAATTCTAATTTATATCGACTATAAAAATTGAAGTTTTATGATAATCATCAAAAGTGAACTTTTCAGATGCACTTTAAGAAATCATGATTGATAGAGCATGCTTTATCTCCACAATTGCTTTAAAATCTTAATAAAAAATATATATTTTTTGATAGCCTTTAAGCTTATAAATCTTTTGAGATGGTTTTTCTATTTATTTATATTTTAGTGATAGAATATTACACACACTTGAACAAAATTTCCTCTTATCCTAAGATCACCTTGATGTAATTATAGAAGTTATCCTTAATCTTGTCAACCTCAATTTTATGTGATCATCTGGCACAAGAACTAGGGCAATTTTATACAACCAAAAAAATTTAAACTATCACGAATCTAGAACGAATCACTCATGCCAATATAATTTTTTGATTAAATGCAATGGTCTAAAATGTCTGGTCAATCCCAATCTAATTCTCATCCAAACTAATATTTTTTTTAATTTTTTGGTGCCTAGATCTTAAATGATGCTTTTTAAATCAAGTGCAACAAACATCACATTAAACGATCAAATATTGAGTTAAAATATTTAATGGATAGAGCTTATACAAATTTGATCTTTTGAGACTTATTTAATAAAACTCAACTTAATTAGTCTTTAATTTGATATCTTATAAGCACCTTGAATTCATACTCTGTATTAAAATATGGTTGTTTATGATTCCAACATAAATTCTCACCAATGATATATGATTTCAACACTAGAAATGATGTTATCATATTTGTTATGTGCTAGAAAACCAGCAAAATAAAAGTTTACTTATTTTATTATGAAATCCAAAGACAATACGAATATTTGAAGAAAAAAAAAAACTTAATTTTTTATGTAGAAAAATCTCAAGAGGGGAAAAAATCATCATCCCCGACTAGTGCTGATAACCGGAGACGATGGTTGGCGGTGATGAAGCCGAGTGGTCGGATGATGGCGATGGTGGTTGACAATGACGGATCTGGTGAGGCCGACGGCGCCGCGTGGTTGGCGTCGACTACGGTTCGACAACCACCGAAAGTGGTGGCACAATTATGCTTGGAGGATTTTCGCTTTAGACTCTCTCTTCTCTTTAGGACTCTCATGTGAAAAATGAGGGGCTATTTATAGATTAGAGAGATGACATTTCTGTAAATAAATGCAAAATCTAAACTACTACATTGGATGGCTCAAAATGATTCCCTTGATCATCTGATGTATTTTAAGTATTTGAATGCACAAATGAAGTCAGAATCAAGAGATCTTGGGCTTGTTAGATCCGGCTCGTCAAGACGCTCGATTTGATCATAAACAATCCATATTTAGGAACTATTTAGGAATTTAACTGAAATCTTAAAGTTTTCAATGATAATTTAAGTGTTTGATCTGGACAAGTTTTGACTTAGAATCATATTACTTTTGACATCAAGATTCGTGCTTCAACAAGTGAAATTTTTAGTGTCATATCAGTTGCCCCATATTTTTGGATGACATTATTTCTGTCATCCAAAAATATATGATAAATAATAACAAATTCTTCAATGAAATTTGTGGGTTCATTAACCATATAGTTTGAGAGAATAGATCTTAATGGGTGCACAAGATTATGATCATGAAAGTGGGTGCAGGGTCACGGGTGTGTGTGGGTGCTCACGGGTGCAAGGCTCCAGGGTTATAGGCCCACCTGGATGCTTGGGAAGCTTAGTGTGCTCACCAACAGCTGCGTAAGTGACGCCGCCGGGCGCAAGGGTGTGCCCACACACGCGCAAAACGAGCGTTGATGAGCATTTTTTTCAAATTTTTCCATTTATTTCTGCATTTTTTTGATTTTTTCCCTTTTTGCCCTTATAGTGTGCCTATGAAAACCCTCCTAGGGTCAAGTAAGGAGACATAACTCCCATATGCTCTAGTGTTTCTTTACATTGGATGAAAAATCATCTAGAAGAAGTTCAAGGGCTAGGGTAAAAAAAAAATCTTTTCTTTTTATCAGCGAAGCTCTGACTTCCTTTTTAAGAGAAGGTCATTCGCTTTGCTGATCAAGACCCGTAGCTTATATGGCGAGGCTCCGGTTTTCCTCTAGAGAGGCGTTAACTATCCTCCTTGGACCGACTGGGTTTGGAGGCAATCAAAGCCCATAGTTCATAAGGGGAGGCTCTGATTTTTCTTCGAGAGAGGCATCAACTGTCCTCGTCGAACCGCCGGATTTGAAGGCGATCAAGACTCGTAGATCATACGGCAAGACTCAAGTTTTCCCTCAAGAGAGGCGTCAACTATCCTCATCAGACCGATCGGGTTTGGAGGAAATCAAGGCCCGTAGATACGGTGAGGCTCCGATTTTCCCTCGAGAGAGGTGTCAACTGTCTTCGTCTAACCGATCGGGTTTGGAGGTGATCAAGACCCGTAGTTCATACGGCGATGCTTTGGTTTTCTACCGAGAGAGGCGTTAACTATCCGACGAAAGTGATCAAGGCCCGTATTTTCTACTTCTTCTTGTAGGAAATTGAATTTCTTGAAACTCCAATGGATGATTCAACAGTTGACAACTACCAAGATGGCGGGGAAGTGTCAATTATGAATCATCCCTCGAAAAACTCAGAAAGTATGGCAGATAATTTCAGAGTATCATTAAAGAGAAATAGCTTCTTCTTTTTCTTTTTGATCTCATATGTATGCGTACATTTTTCGTTAGATCGTAGGTGAAAAATTTTATCCAAAGCTATCCGTGAGCGACAAAGTCAAGAAAGGATATGTCCAAGTATTGGGATGAGTGAATTGCTTCACACAATTCTCAGATTTTTATCTTCCTCTCCTCTTTTTATTTATTATGTATTTTTGCAGGATGATGGCTGAAGAAAACCAAAAGCATGATAGCTATAGACGATATGTCATCTACTATCACAGCTGACAGTTTAATGGTGCTCCGCAGGAAATTTCATTTCCCCAATGAGTTGATGGTTATTGTTTCCAAAAAGTCTGATCGAGCACGTTCTCCTCCGCCGGGATACTTTACTGTTTCTGAGATGATTCTTCGTGCAAGACTGCAATTCCCTTTGACTCTTGAATTGAATTGAGATCTTTAAAATATGTGGTGTAGCTTTGTCACAATTTTTATTTCGAGCTTTAGTGATCATTGTTGGTTTGACTGTCTTCTTTAGAGAACGTGGTGTTACTTTGAACATCAAATACTTGTGTCGAATGTGTAAATTCACATATGTGCTCAGGGACATGTTTCTTATTGAGCTATAAAGAATTGGATAGAATTTTCAGCACAGGATCCATCTTGAAATTGTTCTAATGGATTTTTTTTTTGTGAAAAATGAGTGGGGCCTTCTTGAGAGATGGGGAAGATTGAATGACTTTTCATACCCATTGCTGATTGAAGAGAATGAAATCTTGATGACTCTTAATATTTCGATGCGTGAAGCTTGCGACATGAGTTACGCCATTGACAAGTATATAAGAAGATAGAATGTTTAAGGTTGGCCTTTACGGTGAGATCTCATGCTCTTCCACTAAAGAGATCAAGTAAATGTGATGAAATGTCTCATCATATTTACAAGATTCTTTCAAGAATCTACAAAATCATGGTGATAAGTAAATCTTCTTCTTTAAAAAAAAAAAAGACGCAATTTAATTACATCAAATATTTGTCAAGATGATGTTTTGGCCTCGAGTTTAGCTATCTCAACTCATAATGGGAGGATTCATTTCAAGTCATATTCGAAGAGGTGTTAAAACATGTATGCGCAACGCGGATGAATTACTACGTTATTTTCTCCTTCTCTTTCTTTTCTTCTTTTCCTTTTTTCTTCGTGTAATGTTTGTGGTTTTTTGATTGTAGGTAGCCCAAATATTAAGGCTAATGGCTCATTTGGGTGTCGCTCTACACTAGTGGAATTTTGAATTTGTGAAGGTAAAATATTTGTAATGTGTATGAGTGAAAGATGAGTGCTAAGGCCAAAGAAGTGGCAGTTCTGGAGGATCAACTAATCGGGTGTAGAACGAACATCAACAACTCTTTTCTCTAGTGTTAGGAGGTGGAGCACTCATGATAAGATTGGTGAGGGAGGCGAGACTCGCTAGAAAGAGAAAAGACTCAAGACACTTGTAACGAGAAAGAAAGCTCTTGAACTGGAGAAGAAAGTATTACAGGATCGTCTTTCTGAGAATGAGCTTATAATGTTAGAAGCGGAAGCAAATGAATTCTCCTTGAAGGCAGTGGAAGACTTTAAAAACTCCCTAACTTATCACGATGCTATCGAAGACCATGTCCAAGAAGCTCATAATCATATTCTTGATGTTGAAGTGAAGGACTTGGAGCACCAATGTTTGGAGGAAGGCTTCATTCGAGGATTCCTAAAAGGAATCCACTTAGTACATCACAAAATTAGAGCTAATATTGAGAATCTGTCTCCTAGCCAAGTATCTGAAGACCCTTCGTTAGATTCAGGAGATGAAGGGGTTGAGAGTTAGTTTAAGGGAGCATCTTCTAGTGGTGAGGAGGACATTGATATCATGTTGTATCACTTGATGATGCATTTTTTTCTTTTATCTATGTATTGTTATTTATTATTATTTTTTGTATCCAGAATTTTGATTCTTTCTTATATCATCATGTTAGAGCTATCAATGACATTAGTAAACTAAAATTTTTGGGTGATTTGCTCTTGTTTTATTTTGACCTATCTGAGGTGATTGGTCGGAATATTATTCGATGATGCTAACCTGTACGGAAGAGGTCGTGAGAAGTCCACCAATGACTTGTTGACCTATCCTAGATATTAGTCAAAGTGTTACTTGACTTCTTACCTGTATAGAAAAGGCCGTGGAATGTCCACCAAGGACTTTTTGACCTATCTTAGGCATTAGTCAAAGTGTTACTTGACTTCTTACCTGTATGGAAGAGGTCCGATCGAATACCCTTAGGATTGATCATGCCCCGATTGAGATGTAACGTGAATTGTGCATTTCTCAAGTGGGAGGATTAAATGTAGGAGATTGTTTATATGCAACAAGCTTAAAAGAAAAGGCCACAAACTTATTACTCTGATAAGATCAATGATACAATCATAAGATAATTTTAACAAAGATATGAGTTTTAAGAGGAAATGACAAACGAGACAAGATAAAAGTTGTAATAATAATGCAGCAGAAATTACTGATAATACTTTCGAAGATTCTCTGTGTTCCAAGTTCGAGGAAAGGTTTTTCCCTCTAGATCCTTGAGGTTAAATGTTCCTGGCTTGACCATAGCTATAACCACATAAGGGTCCAAAGAGGTGAGAGTTTATTGCATTGAGGGCCTTTACCCGCAGCTTCAAGACTTCACAGGACCAAGTCATCGACAGAGATGGGACAGGGTTTCACTCTTCTGTTGAAGTGACAAGCTATTGTTGACCTACAACTATGTGCCACTTGAAATTAAATAAATATGGTGGAAATTAAAATCCCATAATTGCGATCGAAATCAATTAAATTCGATTCGATTTGAAAATTCGGTTTCATAATGCGTCGAAAGCATTAACATTAATTAAATAGAAAATATCGAATCAATTAATGATCGATCCAAAAAATTAAAATTAATTTTTAATGAAATTATGCGCAAATCAAAGTCGAAAAGCCTCGACGATGTCTAAACGACCTCGTTCGAAATTGATGTGCGTAAAGCGTCGAGATCTATCAAACAACGCCTTCCGAGACCGATTCGGCAAAGTGTGCGCGGACATCGGTCAATTCGAGCGCGACGTCGCATAATTTAAACCTAATTTCACAATCGCCGTTGTCGAGCGACCTCAGATCCGCGAAATTGATCGTCGTTGCATTCTTGAATGAAACAACTTAAATTGACACCCATATTGCTAGGGTTTAGTGCATAAATTAATATCACATAAAATGATATTAAATTATAATTAAAGGGACTAATGGTTGCTTAATCCCTTAAACCCCTCTTAAGCCTACTAATTCCGCTCGTTCGTGTGGAGGGCACTAAAGAGAAGCGAGGCGTTGACCTCATTTCACGCCCTCGATCCCCCTCTCTCATTTTTTCTGCTTTCGGTCTCCCGCTCTCGGCTGAAGCTCACGACGCCCTCGACTCCCTCTCTCGCTCTCTGCGGCTCTCGGCTTTCCTGCTCTCTAAAGCCCACGGCCCTCTCCCTCTCGAGGCTCCCTGCAGTCTCGTGCTCCTCTCTTTGAAGCAGAACCCTGGCCAGAACAAGCAGAGACTCGATCCTTCCTGATTCCTCTTCCAGAAACCCCGGGTTGTTTGTTTCAATCTGAGCTATATTTTGCTATGTGGGTTTTCTTGAAGGAAATGTAGATTTGTTTCCCTCTTCCATTTGTGTTTTATGGTTGGATTTGTTTCACGGGTTTGCAATAGAATGAAATTAAGGTGATTGGATTTATGCTACAAACTTTCAGTTCCTTGTTTTCTTCTCCTCTATTTGCTTCGGTCCTTCCTCTCCTCTCGTTTTTTTTTTATATCGGTTCGTGAAACCCCTAGCAGAAAGCCCTTCTCCTCCTTTTCCTTTATGTCGACACTTCCAGGGGTCTTTTCAAACAGGGAATTTTAGGGAGAGGAGCTTATACTTAAAGATCAAATATTTGTGGCTGCTTAGCATAGTTCTAACAAGCCAAGGAGTTTTGGAAGTTTCTTGATGCTGAACTTCTCTTTCCCCTCATGTTTTAGGTATGTAGCTCTTGTTTTACGTTCATTGGTTGGTGGAACTTGATTGGCGAAAACTCTATTTCACAGTTTGGGGTTGTCGATAAGGAGTGTGATCACCGGGGCAAAGTTCGTGGAGAAAATTCTATCTCAAAGGATGTTTTGGAACTGCTGATGAATGGCAAACTATCTTTACCTTTCTCAAATCAATTTTTTTTTTTACCTCCTATCGTTCCTTGTCACGGTGGTTACGAAGGAGCATTATTGCGACAAATATGTGCGACTTATTTGGGAATCCATTCATTTTACTATGCAAGAGCTCAGGGCTCACTGCGGCAAGAATTGTTCGTTCTGAACATGCAAAAGAGAACAAATGATATTTTCATACTACGCAAAAGAAAAATTCCAAAACTCTTTAGGTTTCTCTAAACTTTCTATTGTTGCTCCTAATGGGCAAGCTAAGTATTCTATTGCTCTTGTTCTCATAATATAGCTCCAAAAGGGAAGAGTTCAGATTTGCTGGACTTATTAAACATAGTGTGATTGTTTAATCTATGTGGAGTAAATTTCATATAATCATCATGTTAAAGGAAGAGGATGGGGGAAGGGTTGATTGACATTGTGCTTGTTTTCCTCTCTTTTGTGATCACTAAGTCATAAGCCTTTGAAGTGCAATTTGAAATGTGGCTTTGTGCAAGTTTAAAGCTTTCATTTTTGGTGCTTAGTTTCATTAAAGTTACATCTTGCCTAGTGCTTGTTCATACTTTACTCAAAAGCAATTGCCATGTCTCTATCTTGCATTAAAATAATTATATGTTTGTTGTCCATGAGTATTTGGAGGTTGGAATCATGCAAGATACATTGTTCTATGCCTTTTCTTGCTCTTGAATTATGAGAAATGAAAAGAAAGCAAGTTTATTTTGGGGGTATGATTTATATGGATTTCCTTTCTATTGCATCTTTTATCTTGCATACATATGAAAATGTTGAGAATTGAAGATGTAGGATATGCAAAATTTTCTTTATGATTATCTGTCAGCGAAAGATGAAATATATGCATATCTCTTGACCTTTAATTGCTATGTTACTTGTGGGCTTTAAGAAAGATATGTCCTCTTTTATATTCAAAATGAGAAGAACAGAAGTGTGCTTACATGTGAGTAAAAGCTTTGTTACAGCTCGTTATTTGAATGTTTCAAATGCAAAATTGAAATAGTGATGAAAATGCAATGCTCGTAAATCTTTGTCTTGTTTAAGTATATATGCAAAAATGTTCATATGTAAATCGAGTTTTAAATTTGTGATATAAGTACCATGTTCTCCAACATGGTAGGGAAATCTTATCTTTATCAAAATTTACGGTGTCTCACGACATACACTATACATGCCTTTCTTGGCATGGTGGGTGCAGTCTCTCATGGCAACCCACTTGTGGGGAAGCCGGAGAGGTTGTTGTAAATTTTGATTATTATGCTCAATCAAATTTATTACAGGACTTTCTTTTGTTTATATGCAAATGTGAGCTTTAAATTTGTGATATAAATACCATGTTTCTCCAACATGGTAGGAAATCTTATCTTATCAAAATTTGGTTTGCGGTCTCACGACATACATATACATGTCTTTCTTGACATGGTGGGCGAATTGATCTCTCATGGCAACCCCACTTGTGGGGGAGCCGAGGCATTTAATTTGATGCTCTAATCAAATGTATATATCAGACTTTCTTTTTTATTTATATGAAAATGAGAGCTTTAAATTTGTGATATACCATGTTCTCCAACATGGTAGGAAATCTTATCTTATCAAAATTTGTTTGCGGTGTCTCGACATACACTATATGTCTTTCTTGGCATGGTGTGAAGATCTCTCAACAACTTGTGGGGAGGCCGGGAGGTTGTAAATTTTGATTATTATCTAATCAAATTTATAGCGGTGACTTTCTTTTTATTTATGCAAATGAGAGCTTTAAATTTATGATATAAATTTACTACCATGTTCTCCAACATGGTAGGAAATCTATCTTATCAAAATTTTGGTCGCGGTGTCTCGACATACACATACATGCCTTTCTTGGCATGGTGGGGCGACATCTCGTAGCAACTTGTGGGAAGCCGGGAGAATTTGTAAATTTTGATTATTTTGTTACACATACAAATTTATTACTCTATCTTTATAAATTAGTTCACATTGTTCCAATCGGTGAAAATGATAAGTACACATTCGTTGTTCCAGCGTGAAATCTGATACTATAAGTACTTTCGCGTTGTTCCAGCGTGGAGGAAATCTTTATTTGTCACCCATACGCCTTTCTTGGCGTGGTGGGCAAATAAATTCGGATTCGGTGTCTCACGACATACCATACGCCTTTCTTGGCGTGGTGGGAAGAACAGTCCCAGTAGCCTATCACGGGGGATGGAAATTTCGAAATTTTCAAAATAAAAGAAGTGAAATGTCATATATAAATGCTTATACTTTAATTTCATATACATGTGAATACAAATTTATTGCTATCTATAAATTACCCGTTTACATTGTTCCAATCACGTGGGACACATGATAAGTACATTGTTGTTCCAGGCAATCTGTTCTTATAAGTACTTGCTCGTTGTTCCAAGCAGAAATCTTGTCTTTGATACGCCTTTCTTGGGTGGTGGGTAAAAAATTGTCAGGTGTCTCATGACACCTACCACACTTTCTTGGCGTGGTGGGAAGACTAGTCCCAGTAGCTTATCGGGATGGCAGGAGAATCTTAAAAAAAGAATAGATGAAAGAAATGCTTAGGTTAACATGTTGGCTCAAAATGCCTCTTTAGATCATATATGAATACTTTCATGATCTCTATATAATGAAAGTTATATATGGCAAGTATGACATTAAGTGGATTCTATCTAGCTTGACATGTTAGGAATACACATTAGATCATAATCCGGTTTGGTCTTAGGAGGGATTAACAAACCTAAAAAATTTAATGATGCTATTAAATCTTAGAAGTTAATTATCATATGACTAAAGATAAATCTATCATCATTGTTCCTCTCTCAAGGTCATAGAAGAAAAGTCTCAAATCCTCTAAGTATAATCTGAGTCACAAGGTTTGGAGAGCGATAGATCTTGAAATAATTAATCTAGATTGATCCTCGCAAAATAATGAGTTGGATCTATCCATCGGTTTGGTCTTGAGATTAAAAAAAACTAAAACTAAAATCGTATCAAAACTTATGCTTCTGATCAAGTCAAATACAAAATGACAAATCTATATCCCGGTTTGGTCTTGGGGGATTAAAAGTTAACAAAAATGCCATATTGAAACTTACAAATTACATTTCAACTAGACATTCTGTTCAACATTTTAAAAAACAGATACTATGTATGTTGAAGTGTTCAAAATGGACATGTCTGAGTTAGGTATAAACAAAACAGTCTATACTTCCGGTTTGGTCTTGGACGGGTGTTAACAAAACTCAAAATCAAAATTTGACATCAAAACTTCTTGTAGACATCTTAATGCAATTTTCAAAAGAGCAGATATATATGCATGTTGGAGTAAATATTAAGTCAAATACAAAAGAGCAGTCTACATCTTTCGGTTTGGTCTTGGAGTTAACAAAACCTAAAAATTTGATATTATAAAATTCAAATTAATAATATCAGAAGCTATCACATAAATATATCTGAATATATGAACCAGCACATTCTTAAGAATTCAAAGTCCCGAAGATCCTCATGCTAGAGTGGACAAGGTTTTGAAGGATTATACTTCTTGAGATAATAAAGGTCTATCGGGTCGATTGATCGAAGGGTAATTGATTTCAATGATAAATGATCATCATAAAATGATCAAAATTCAATACAAAAATATAAATAAAAAAATATGAATTATTTAAATTAAAAAATTAAAAAAATAAATAAAATAATTCACCCCTCTCAATTGTTTGTCTTGGTGACAAATTAAGAAAACTTTGCTCAAAGAGATGTCATTATACATTCTTCACTCAAATATTCTAAAGCGTGGCGTGGCGTGTCCTCTGTCCGTGGTTTTCATGATATGGCACCACATAAATGGCGGTTCCACGAGCCCTCGGGTGGTTCCGATATGGCACCCTTATTCTGTCCGCAGCGACGTGTTCCCCAAGCTTTGCTCTTTGGCGTGAAATGTAGAATGTATTTGGTTGGGCAAAAAAACTATGTTAGCTAAGGTTGACTTATATTTGTCCCCTTAGACTCTCACTGTCTACAAGGACACCTTGGGCGGCGTAACGTTGTTCAAGGATCGCCGGTCGGGTTGTCTACCTCCCTACTAAGCGGACCGGGGGCGGCCGGGATGGGAACCATGGGATCTTGATGGCGTCATCGTTCCCCACAAAAGTTTTAAGTTAAAATAATAAATTTCATAAGTTTAAACTCCACTCCTTTATAATTATACTCGTTCTTTAGCGATTCATTGAATGTCGAAAGTGCTCTCGGTTATTGGGAGGGTAATATAGGGGCTGCTTTATAGGAAACACAAAGATATAAAGTTCTCACCAAATGAGCGAAATCTCTGGTAGTGTCTTATCTACTATTCATCTTACGAGAATTATCATACTTGACAACTCTTTCCTTTTTTTAGAAGATGTGGTGGCGAATTTTGGATCCTGATTCCCGACTCCCATTTGGGGAAGGTTTCTCTTTCCATCTTTGTAAGTTATAATTGCGTAGTATAAAAAAAAATGATGAAATGAAAATGAAATGGGAAATGATAAGTTAAACTTGACAACTTAAAGCTTCTATAAAGTCTTAAGTCATTTGAGATTTTATTTAGCATATGCTTAGTATGTTTTATCTTATCATATTTTTGGAAGTAAGGTGATAGTGCAATTATTTTTAATTGCTAATTTTTTACCTTTAAATCCCAGGAAACACTTGAACACAGTTGTTACTCTGGTGGTGCCAACATCCGTTTATTAGTCATCAATCTTTGGAAGCAGAGCTACCATCCGGTTTGGTAGCGTGGATTTCCAACCATCTTGAGCGAAAGTTCTTGAGCCTCGACTTGCGAAACTCGTCACACGCGCCATGCGACAATCTCAAAAGGCCCTAAAAGTTGTGACCCTATCGTGGTCACTTCAAAAAAAAAATCGGTCTTTGAGGCTCGGCCCCGGAGACACCAATCATGAAGAGGGTTATTCTTTGGACGGTCTCTTTTTCCCTCAAAATAATACAATCCGGTGAACCATTCACTCGGGGAGGATCTTTGAAGCTTCTTCATCTAAAGTAAGCTTAGCGGGCAAGAAGAAAAAAATAAATCTTGAGCTGCGCACACTTATCGTCGCGGTAGCACAACCAAGTGGAACCGGCGGTGTTCCCACCTGTCGGTTTGATAACCTTAAGTGGGTTGCGAACGACTCGTCACTCAAGTCCTTCGGACCCCACAACATCGAGTTCCAGCTCCTCCGCAAGGAAACCACTATATCTGCAGTGCATCGGGTTCTCAAGTAGCCAAGGAGGGGATGAAAAAAACCAAGGTCTTTAAGGATGCTAGGGCTCCTCCAAAGACCTCATCCGTAACTCAAATGCGGGGATGCCGACCAATCATGTCCCACGGTGAGCATCGGGTGTGACACTTGGACGCGTCCGAATCCCGTCGAAAGGTCCGGTGGAAAGGTAGCTGGAGGCTGGCCTCAAAAGAAATTCCTCAGAGCAAAGGCGTGACATGGTGTGAATTCAGAGATCCACTCAAATCTATCGGATGGGAGCCAAAAATGATAAAGAATATGATGGTGACTTGGAGAATCCTCAGGGATCATCATCAATTAACTCATCCCATCAAGAGGAGGTTAACTTGAGAAGCCCTCTAGAAATTTTGATTCCACACTTGGAATCGGAAGTTCATTGAGACGCCGATCAAATTTGTCCAAGAGGGCGAAGAAGAAGAGGAGGCAATGTGAAGTAGTGTATATGTGCAACAAGTGGTGAGCCATCGGTGATCAATATCAACATAACAATCTCCCCTCAACGAAGAACAAAATGTTCAAATAGAGGAAGCATCCTCAGTCTTGAGAGGAACAACAAGAAGAGGAAGAAGAAAGGGAAGAAAATCCCACCTTCACGATACTATCACTTTGGCGTAGACAAATTGACGTGATGAAAGCCAAAGATAAAAGCTTCAGTTGAATATGAAAAAATGATGATCTGATGATGATGATGCGGTTAATGCGAGAAATATGGCGGTCCAACACTCCCCAAATAATCATCAAGCCTCAAGCAATGCCATGACAATCCTCCAATAAATTTGATCTCACATGCTTGAGTAGGTCCAAATTGAGCGAGGATTGAAATAAATGTCGACAACCACTTCTCGAATATACAAACTATATCGCGTGACTCTCAACTTGATATTATCTTGAATGAGAAGATCAAAAGTTATAGCGTGCGGAAAAATTGGTGAGCAAAGGTGCCCATATCCTGAGTATGATCAAATTCCATCCAAAGGGATATTCAATGCCAAAGTTTAATCTCTTTGGCGGAAATGGTAATCCAAGCATCTAGCCCAATTCAAAGCATCTGCAACAGGGTAATGATGCATTATTATTCGCCGGTTATTAGCTTTAACTTTGAATGGTATCTTTGAGTTGATCAAATGACTTCAAGACTTTTGCGAACTTGAAAATATGTTCGTTAAAGGTTCGCGATCAAAAGACAACAATTCGATCTGCCCTTGAGAAGAGGAAGAAAGATGAATCGGGTGACGATATATGCGTTGGCGAAACATGAGTATGAAATGTGAACATACATTAGAAGAGCATGCGATCAAATCGATGGGCAACATCGATGATAAGATGGCCTTATCTTTGCATGGCTTCAATTACCACATTTCAAGAGCTACTTGATAGGGTGGCTAAATTTGAAATTAAATTTATCGCTCGATAAAGATAAATCTAAAGAGCAAAAGCTCAGACCAAAGAAAGGTGAAACGCATTTCACCTCATACAAGAAGGATCTGAGCGGTTAGTCTATAACGTGAAGAAGAAAGTCTATCAAGAAAACCAAGCGGTCGTTCAATCCGCTCCACAAGCTCATACTTGGAGGTAATGATGTACCGGTCGCTTGATTGAAGGCGACCAAAGCAAACAAAAGGAGCGAATGACTCAATGGCCCCGACCCTAAAAGAAAAAAGAACAAAGAGTATTCTTTTAAGAGGAAAGTGTGGTAAATTGTTTAAACATGCACTCAAAGTAGGTCTCCAACTACAGTGTAAAAGACTGGACAAGCAGATAATCCTAACTACTGTCCATATCATCGGGTGCTCGGCCATCCTGTTGAAGATTGTTACATATTCAAAGATTGGCTAGAGCGAAAATATAGAAATGGAGAATTCACATTGTCGGACAGTGTATTGGTGCGTCCGAAGAAAGAATCCACCAAAGTAATCACCTCATCTCCAGTACTATCAAGCAATGATAAAGGCAAAGAGAAGCTGCTCGATGATGAAGGATGGCAGGCCGCAGTCTCTAAAAAGACTGTAAAAATGTTGAAACAATTGGAAGGCGTTCGTATTCTGGAAATCACCACTTGAGCGTGAGTTGAGACAAACCTAAGTTATGGGAAGGCTAGTTCATCTCACGAAAGACGGCCAAATACCGCAATGGAAGGCTAAGAAACACAAACAAAAAAATAAATTAAATAAAAGAAGAAGAAGTAGCACAAAATGTTACTACTACTATTGATGGTCGCGTAACACAAAGATCATCAATAATATGGAAGATTATATGTCAATCGCAGAGCGACCTATCACGCTTGCAGAATTCATTTAATCTTGGATCGAAGAAGCGGGGAAGATCTTGAAGAACTTCCTACCGTCTTGCTTGATGATGCATGAAGTTGATACGACTTAGAGGAACTGTTTCCCATGAAGATGAATCGAGCTCACCATATCAACAAATATAAAAAAAATATAAGCGGGATCAGATCTTAGTCTATCATTAGATGGCGAAGTAGATCTTTGAAGTGAGTCATCTCAAGATTGAGATGCAAATGAAGTAGCTCAATGCAGTTGAGAAGTGGTGAGTGCTACCATCCCAACAGGAAAGAGCCAATGAATAAAGATAAAGGAAAAGAAATTGAAGTCAATGAAAGAGTTATCCCTAAGGATTCAAATAAGAAGCCTTCATCAAAGGGATCGACTACAATATTCTATCCCATCTAAGGAAAATTCAGTAGACTTAGTGTATCTGAAGCACTAATGTCGAAGATCTCCGTAATACCTTAATTGAAGCTCTCAAAGAAGGAAAATTTGAAGCATATTTTTGTGAGCGCTTGAGACCTTGCATGTTCAAGAGCCTCCAATCACATTTTGAAGATGATCTAATGCTGGAATGCGAGCACAATCTCTATGTTACGGTGAAAGTGATGAAATTATAATACGGATCTTAATTGATCCCGGTTCCTCTGTGAATCTTATGAACTTGAGAACTCTTAGATGGCTATCTCTAGATGTACAACATGCGAGATAAAGTCATGGTTCAAGGTTTCAATGAGAAGGGACAGAAAACTATCGGGTCATTCGTCCTTCCTCTTAAATTTGGAGACCTCACGAAGCTAAATTTCATGTGATCGATCAGATACTTCATTGAGCTTACGTGTGACCATGGCTTCAGTATGGCATTGTCCCATCTACATTGCATCAATGTATGAAATATACAAAGGATGGAGAAGAATGCCAAATTGTGGGTGACATGCAACCTTTTGCGGTGCATGAAATGAAGATTTATCAAGATGCCGCTTATTTCCTTAGAATCAAAGCTAACAAAACAACTAGCAAATCTGCGCTTCAAAACCCATAAAAGAACAAGTTAAGAAGAAGGAGAAGATAAAATGAATAAAGGAAAGGAGATTGTTCCAAATATTCCTAGGATATAAAGAACAACTAAAATCAATAACACGTCCCTCATCTAGCGTGATCTTGAAGAAGAAGATGAATGTGTTCCTTCTAAATCCAAAGGTCCATGACTCTTCGAAAAGCTGGCGAAGAAGACATTTTGACTCGATTATGAGTTTGAATCGCTTTTGAAGGTAGGTGCATGCACTACTTTAAAACAATCATAGATCCATCATCAGACTACACTGTCACTCATTCCTCCCAACATTTTAAAGAAATCACCCTCGAGAAACTCACAAAGTCGAGGCGGTGACCTATGTACCTCCTCTCCGGAAAACACGGGCGAAGCTTGTTTATAAATCCGAGGGGTGTCAAGAAGAAGATCGATTGGGTATACGAAGAAGAAGAAGCTATGCCACAAGGATACCAAAATATTACTCTCCAAAGATGCAAAAATCGCTAAACATGGGGTCCAGGCTGGAGCGAGTAAGCAAAGGACTAAGCTCTTTGAAATGATGTGGTACCCAAAAGGTTCTCAAACCATTGGTAAGAGAAATAAACACACTACCAAAGGCCTTGGTTTTATCCAAGACAGCGGTCCACAAGATATACACATTGTTATGAGGAATAGAAGTGAGAGTGATGATGAAGATGAGAATGTCATTCTTAATGTTAGTCTCACAAATAATGAAGAAGTAGAAGCGGAGGCGAAGAGCTTGAAGATGGTGGGGAGGCATTATGGATGAACTTAAAGAAATTAATTTGGGAAGGCGAGGAGGATCCTCCGTTCATCGTGCTCTACTTCCGAAGATAAAGTGGAAGAATTAAAACTTTGCTCGTGAATTCGGGGATTGCTTTACTGGACATATATGCGAGCTTATCCCGATATAGCGGTTCACAACAATTAAGCGGATGCAGCGACACCGGTCAAGCAAGCCTCTAGCGAATGAGATTGGAGGTTGAAGACAGGTAATTGCGAAACCAAGAAGCTCATTGAAATGGTTTTATTCGAGAAGAAAAAAATCTGTTGGATAGCTAATATTGTCCCATGAAAAGAAGAATGGTCGATTATTATCGTATCGACTTTAAACAAAGCATGTCCAAAGGATGACTTTCGCTTCTATCGAAGCTTTGGTGGATAACACTTCAAACCGACATGTTCTCATTTATGGATGGATCGTCGGTTACAATCAAATCAAGATGGCTCACGAAGATGAGAAACCTCATTCGGACAATGGCATATATTGCTATTCATGTCATGCCGCTTGAAGAATCTTTGGAGCTACATACCAAAGAGCTATGACACGAATCTTTGGAGTTGATTCATCAAAAAGTAGAGTGCTATGTTGATGACCTCGTTGTCAAGAGTATAGATCGCAAAGATCATCTCGATGATTTAAGGATCGTCTTTGAAAGAATCAGAAAATATGATCTCAAGATGAATCCTCTCAAGTGCGCTTTTGGAGTCTCTTCTGGAAAGTTCCTTGGATATGTTGTGCGCCGTGGAGGGATTGAAATCGATCCCAACAAAATCAAAGCGATTGTCGAAATGCCTCCTCCAAGGAGTCTTCGTCAACTTCGCTCCATACAAGGACATCTCGCATTCATTAGAAGATTTATATCAAATCAAGGCGGTCGACCCTTTGCAAAATTAATGAAGAAAGATACTCCTTTCAAGTGGGACGAAGAATGTCAAGAGGCCTTCGACGGTATCAAGAAATATCTGTTGAACCCACCCATTCTTGCAGCTCCAATCCCAGGAAAGCCTCTCATCTTGTACAAGACCTGGAGGAATCTCTAGGTGCTTTGTTGGCATAATGAGGAAGGAAAGGAGAATGCTCTATACTATATTAGTTAGAAGACTAATAGGAGGAGCAGCGTTATTCTCAATTGAAGCATTGTTTGGCGTTAATTTTTCTTTGCCCAAAGCTACGTCATTACATGCTATCTCATAAAATTACCCTTATCTCAAGGATCGATCCGTTGAAGTTCTTGATGACAAGACCAGCGTTGGAGTCAGCGCGATGGGTACGTCCTTCTACTTTGATATTACATATGTTCCCAGCGGTGAAGGGGCAAATTCAGCGATTTTCTTGCTCATCCCATCGGCGGACTCATTTAATGATGATCTTCACGATGAGCAAATCATGCACATATATGAAAAAGAAAAGCAACAAATGTGGGAATTGTATTTTGATGGAGCTTAGTCCATTAGATACACTCAACCCTCAAATCTCCCAAAGGCTCTCTCAGGTATGGTCTCATCTTGATCACACGAAGGTGGCATCTTGAGACATTCTTATAAATTAACTCAACCCAGAACCAACAAGCGAGAATATGAAGCGTTGGTGGCGGGTTTAGAGGAAACCATTTCCATGGGAGTCCGAATGCAAATTTATGGCGATTCTCAACTAATCAAGTGTTGGGCCTTTACAAAATCAACAAGCTTGAATTGGCCTACTATCACGAGTTCTCGAGCTTATGAAGCAAATTCCAAATGTCATTATGACTCGAGTCTCGAGCTAGGAATAGCAGCGCTTTAGCTAAAGAAATGGCAGTATGGATGGCGACTACATACTAATTAGTGTGTTACTTTCGTCGAGTCCTAGAGCCAATAAATTTAAAATCCCATTTGGAAGAGGGTCATCAAACCAAATCTGCGTGACTCATGTTGCTCCTTACACTCCCTTACAAATTACTTCTCAAAGTCAACAAGACAAGCTTCAAACCATTCGGATGAAGAAAAACCTGGAAGCTAAAAACCACATGAAATTCTTATAGTAGAAGAGAAGGCTGACGACCCTTCATCGACTACTTCAAGGAAGGCAAATTGCCAAGTAATAAGTCGATAGCACAACTTGAGAAAAGGCTTGATATATGCTTATGTTGGCAATACTATCGTAGATCCTTGACAGATGATACGATGTTTGGGAATAGAAGAAGCCAACAAAGTAATTGTTGAAATCCATCAAGGACTTTGTGGTGCACACCAATCAGTCTAAAATGGCTTTCAAAATTAAAGAATTGGATACTATTGGCCATGGTAAAAGATTGTATCGATCATGCCAAGATGCCATGAATGCGGTCCCATAACATAATTCATCGACCTCAAATCCGTTGCATCCAACGATAGCATCTTGGCCGTTTGAGTCTTTGGGGGGCGGATAGTGGACCAATTGATCCGCCATCATCGGTGGTCATCTTAGCGACCGATTATTTCTCCAAGTGGTGCGCACCATTTAAAGAAGTTCTGGTGAACAAGTGACTAACTTCTTTACCCACAATATTGTTTATAGATTTGGTGTACCACGCCAAATCATTTCGAATAATTGACCTTCAAAAGCACTAAAGTTTATAAATTTCTTGTCGACATAAGATTGATTGGCGATATTCATCAATTTATAATCCGAGAAAATGGCTTTGAGGCATTTAATAAAACACTAGTCAAATTGCTTAGAAAAATTCTCACAAGAAATAAAAGGGAGTGGCATACCAAACTTGTGGAAGCATTATCTTCTACCCACTTACAAACTCTACAAAGTCTACTCCCATGCACTTGGTGTTTGGGGCAGCGATTTTACCACAGTTGAACTACCTTGCTCAGGTAGCCATTCAACAAAATCTTACCCAAGATGAGAATGCTCGTCTACGGATGGAAGAGCTTGATCGCTCGGGGCTCAAGCTCGACAAAATCTAGAAGTATATCGGGCGAGAATGTCCGAGCATTCGATCATACGATGCGCTCGAGCTTTTAGGGAAGGAGTTGGTCAGTCGAGAAGACCAATCATCCCTCATCGTGGCGGTAAATTTGAACCTAATTGGGAAGGACCTTTTGTTATTGAAAGGTATATCGAGGAGACTGTCGACGTGGACTTCAAAGGTGAAAGACCAATCGTGATCAGCGGTCGGCATTTAAAGAAATATTACACATGAAAGTGTGATTGGACAAATCCTGCATTTGAAAATCTTTATTGTCAAACACTTATGAAAATTTTCATTGGAAATTCTCTTGTAACACAAGAATGCATTTCCAAAATAAAATAAAAATCCCCCTGTTAGACAGGGGGCATTTTTTTAAAAATTTTTTATAGTAAAGTATCGGGCGTTCCTGGTAAGACAGGGGGCCTTTCTTTCTCTTTGGGTTGACATCGTGCCTAGTGCCGAGATCCCCACATGCATACTCAAAATTATGTGTTCAAATGCTCAAATTTAAAGTCTTCCCAAGAAGAAAACTTCAAGTCTGACTTCAACAAACCAAGTTGGATATACATTTATCATCCCACTTCAAATCTAAAACCGAGTTGGTGTATAAGGTCGGACTCATATCGAATCGGTGGAGTCTACTTACCGCCACAAAGGCCGTAGTAAGAGAATCTCGTTGAGGATAAAATCCTTCATCAATTGCTCAAGTCCACTCAGTAGGTGTATAAGGTGGGACTCAACACGCCAAAATACGGTAGAATTGACAGATCTGCTTACAACCCAGGCGGTAAGGGATCCTCTCCGTTAGTTCAAGACAAGAGCATCCAAATCAAATCTCTCCAACTTGGTGAGTTCAAGTGACAGTATTATCCCATTGGTCGTAGGTCATCTCAAAATTCTACAACAAAGATATCCTTACTCGAGAAGGCAAGCGAGTTTGGAATCAAATACAAAATCTCAACTCCTTGATAAGTCTATCAAAGCGGCAAAGCGAAGGAAATTCTTCTTCTTAAGTCGATAAAAGAAGAAAGCTATCCCAATGTTCGTACAAATTTAAATCGAACTAAGGAGTTTTGTCATCAAGATGTTCATTACATGTGCACAGGCGATGACTCTTGCCATTGATCCAACACAAGCTCTGAGAGCTGGGTCGTCGGCATTTATCCTTCTACAAGCCCGAAAGCTAGTAAGGTAATTCAGATCGCGAATCTCAGATGATTGGGACTTTCTCCATCAAATCCATCAAGGCATGAAGCCGATAAAGGAGGCACAAGATCGAACCTCGAGATGAAATCTTCAACAAGTCAAAGCACAAACCAGGACCAAGACATTTCTATCTCATCAACTCCATCAAGTCTGAGGCATAAAGGAGGAAAATGCAAATCCCAAAGTTGAGATGAAATCTTCAGCAAATTAAAGTCAGCAAAAACAGGACCGACATTCTTCTCATCGACTCCATCAAGTCCACATCACAAAAGAGGAGAGAAAATATAAATTTCAAATCTTCTTCAAAAAGTCAGTAAAACATGGGGTTGAAGATGCATCAAATTCTCTTGACAAGTTGATGATGACAAGTCAAATCATCTCCTTCATAGTCCATCAAACAACATTGGACTAATGACAAATCTATTCACAAGCTTGGCTGACGATGAAATGCAAATGCTTGTCCAACAGAGTTATACTCACTCTATCAAAGAACGATGGTATTATCAAAAGTTGTTGAAATTACAACTTGACATCCAAGCAAATCTCTTGGAGATCCGCAAGGTTTAGTGTACAACAAACGTCCGCTCATGCGCACCATGTTTGTTGGGGCATTGTTGACCTACATATGTCGCTTAATTAAATAAATATGGGAAATTAAAATCCCCTAATTGCGATCGAAATCAATTAAATTGATTGATTTGAAAATTGACTTCATAATGCGTCGAAAATCAAAATTAATTAAATAGAAAATATCAATCAATTAATGATCGATCAAAAAAATTAAAATTAATTTTAATGAAATTATGCGCATATCAAAGTGAAGCCTCGACGATGTCTAACGCGACCTCGTTAAATTGATCAGCGTCATCGCGTCGAGACTATCAAACGGCGCCTTCCGGACGATCGGCAAAGTGTGCGACATCGATCAATTGAATGCGTCGCATAATTTAAACCTAATTTCACCGCGTCGGCGTTGTGAGCTCCGATCTGAAATTGATCGCGCATTCGACCTAAACAACAATTGACACCCATATTGCTAGGGTTTGTGCATAAATTAATATCACATATTAAATTATAATTAAAGGGACTAATGGTTGCTAATCCCTTAAACCCCTCTTAATCATGGCTAGTTATTATTCAGGGAGCTCATTGAAAAAAAAAAGCGAGGCGTTGACCTCATTTCCGCCCTCGATCCCCTCTCTCATTTTTTCTTTGTCTCGCTCTTTGAAACTCACGGCCTCGACTCCCTCTCTCGCTCTCTCTTTTCTCGGCTTTCACTAAAGAAGCTCTCCTCTCCTGGTAGCTCCCTCTGTCTCCGTGCTCTCTCTCGGTTCGACCCAGCGACAAACGACTCGATCCTTCGATTCCTCTTCCAAGAAACCCCAGGTTGTTTTGTTTCAATCTGAATATTTTGCTATGTGGGTTTTCTTGAAATAGATTTGTTTCCCTCTTCCATTTGTGTTTTATGGTTGGATTTGTTTCTGGTTTGCAATAGCATGAAATTAAGGTGATTGGATTGCTACAAACTTTAGTTTTGTTTTCTTCTCCTCTCTATTCGGTCTGCTTCCTCTCCTCTTTTTTATGTCGGTTAAGGAACCAAAGCCCTTCTCCTCCTTTTCCTTTAGCAATCGACACTTGGGTCTTTTCAAAGAATTTTAGGAGAGGAGCTTATACTTAAAGATCATATTGTCTTAGCATAGTTCTAATAAGCCAAGGAGTTTTGGAAGTTTCTTGATGATGAACTTCTCTTTCCCTCATGTTTTAGGTCATTTGTTTTTTGTATGTAGCTCTTGTTTTTTTGGTTCTGGAACTTGGCCAAAACTCTATTTAAGTTTGGGGTTGTCGATAAGGAGTGTGATCACACAAAGTTCTGTGGAGATTCTATCTCAAAGGATGTTTTGAGCTGATGAATGGCTATCTTTACCTTTCTCAAATCAATTTTTTTTACCTATTTTCCTTGTCACTGGTTAGCATTATTAAATGTGACTTATTTGAATCCATTCATTTTACTATGCAGGAAGAGCTTCAGGCTCATGCTAATATTTTGTACAAATGATATTTTCATACTAGTAAAGAAAAATTCCAAAACTCTTTAGGTTTCTCTAAACTTCTATTGTTGCTCTAATGGGCAAGCTAAGTATTCTATTGCTCTTGTTCTCATAATATAGCTCAAAGGGAAGAGTTCAGATTCTTTGGACTTATTAAACATAGTGTGATTGTTTAATCTATGTGGAGTAAATTTCATATAATCATCATGTTAAAGAGGATGGGGAAGGGTTGATTGACATTGTGCTTGTTTCCTCTCTTTTGTGATCACTAAGTCATAAGCCTTTGAAGTGCAATTTGAAATGTGGCTTTGTGCAAGTTTAAAGCTTTCATTTTGGTGCTTAGTTTCATTAAAGTTACATCTTGCCTAGTGCTTGTTCATACTTTACTCAAAAGCAATTCATGTCTCTATCTTGCATTAAAATAATTATATGTTTGTTGTCCATGAGTATTTGGAGGTTGGAATCATGCAAGATACATTGTTCTATGCCTTTTTCTTGCTCTTGAATTATGAAATGAAAAGAAAACAAGTTTATTTTGGACAGTATGATTTATATGGATTTCCTTTCTATTGCATCTTTTATCTTGCATACATATGAAAATGTTGAGAATTGAAGATGTAGGATATGCAAAATTTTCTTTATGATTATCACGTGAAAGATGAAATATATGCATATCTCTTGACCTTTAATTGCTATGTTACTTGTGGGCTTTAAGAAAGATATGTCTCTTTTATATTCAAAATGAGAAGAGCGAAGTGTGCTTACATGTGAGTAAAAGCTTATGTTCTATCATTATTTGAATGTTTCAAATTGTTGAAATAGTGATGAAAATGCAATGCTTTAAATGTCTTTGTCTTGTTTAAGTATATATGCAAAAATGTTCATATGTAAATGCGAGTTTTAAATTTGTGATATAAGTACTTACCATGTTCTCCAACATGGTAGGGAAATATCTATGTATCAAAATTTACCGGTGTCTCCATACATATATTCTTTCTTGGCATGGTGGGGCGTCTCGTGGCAACCCCACTTGTGGGGGAGAAATTTGTAATTTTGATGCTCACAATCAAATTTATTGTGACTTTCTTTTTTGTTTATATGCAAATGTGAGCTTTAAATTTATGATAAATTACCATGTTCTCCAACATGGTAGGAAATGCTTATGCTATCAAAATTTACTTGAGGTGTCTCGACATACACCTATACATGTCTTTCTTGACATGGTGGGCGTGTCTCATGGCAACCCCACTTGTGGGGGAAGAGAGGTCGTGTAAATTTTGATGCTCTAATCAATGATGCGACTTTCCTTTTTTATTTATATGCAAATGAGCTTTAAATTTGTGATATAAGTACCTACATGTTCTCCAACATGGTGAAATCTATCTTATCAAAATTTGAGGTGTCTGACCTATACATGCCTTTCTTGGCATGGTGGCGAAGTCTCATGGCAAACTTGTGGGGGAAGCGAGGAGAATGTAAATTTTGATTATTATGCTCTAATCAAATTTATTCGCATTTATTTTATTTATATGCAAATGAGAGCTTTAAATTTATGATATAAGTACCATGTTCTCCAACATGGTGAAATCTTATCTATCAAAATTTGTCGCTGTCTCCATACATACATGCCTTTCTTGGCGTGGTGGAGAAGCTCGTGTAACCCACTGTGGGGACAGTTGTATAGATTATTGATACACCTATACAAATTTATTACTCTATCTTTATAAATCTTATTCACTTGTTCAATCGAAAACATGATAAGTACGTTCACGTTGTTCCAATGGCGGAAATCTGATACTATAAGTACTTGCTCCGTTGTTCCAGCGTGGCAGGAAATCTTTATCTTCCACCATACGCTTCGGCGTGGTGGGCAAATAAATTTATTACGGTGTCTCACGACACTACCATACGCCTTTCTTGGCGTGGTGGGAAGACTAGTCCAGAGCTATGGGGATGGAGAGGAGAACAAAAATTTTCAAAATAAAAAGAAGGTGAAATGTCATATATAAATGCTTATACTTTAAATTCATATACATGTGAATACAAATTTATTATCATCTATAGTGCATTCACATTGTTCCAATCATAAACTTGATAATGCTTCGTTGTTGCACAACAGAAATCTGTTATAAGTACTTTCTTGTTCCATTTAAAGAAATGTCTGAATACACATTCTTGGCGTGGTGATAAATAAATCATGATGTCTCACACCTAATATGCCTTTCTTGGCGTGGTGGAAACAGTCATAGAAATGGGATGGAAAACTTAGAGTAAAAAAATGAAATAGATAGAAAAGAAAAGATGAAATGCTTAGTTAACATGTTGGCTCAAATGCCTCTTTATATCGTATATGAATGCTTTGCTTCAATCTCATATAATGAAAGTTATCTTTGTGAAAGTATGACATTAAGTGGATTCTATCTAGCTTGACATGTTAAATACACATTAGACAATCATAATCCGGTTTGGTCTTGGGGCCGGGTTTAACAAAACCTAAAATCTAATGATACTGTAAATCTTAGAGTTAATTATGCAAATGACTAAAGATAAATCATCGGCATCATTGTTAATGTATCTCAAATTCAAGGTCATAGAAGAAAAGTCAAAGATCCTCTGTATAATCTAGAGTTGACAAAGTTTAGAAACTTGAAATAATTAATCTAGATTGATCCTCTGCAAGAAAATAATGAGTTTGGTTATCTATCCGGTTTGGTCTTGGACGGTCGAGTTAACAAAACCTAAAATGTATCAAAACTTATGCTTGCATTACATCAAGTCAAATACAAAATAATCTATCCTTCGTTTGGTCTTGGTAGGGTCGGGTTAACAAAAAATGTTAACTAAACTTTCCTACATTTCAACTAGACATTCAATGTTCATACAACATTTTAAAAGAATACTTTATGTATGTTGAAGTGTTCAAACAATAGGGACATGTGCAAGTTAGGTATATAAAATAAAAGAACAGATGCTATACTTTCCGGTTTGGTCTTTGGACCGGGATCGGGTTAACAAAACTCAAAAATCAAAATTTGACAACTTCATTAGACATCTTAATGTCCATTTTCAAAGAAACGATATCCGTATGCATGTTGTAAATATTAAGTCAAATAAAAGAGCAGATGTTACATCTTCGGTTTGGTCTTGGATAGTTAAAGTTAAAAATTTGATATTATAAAATTTCAAATTAATAATATAGAAGCTAATTACGTCATATAATACAAGATATGAATCTGACAAAAAATTCAAACCTCGAAGAAAAGTCCCAAACCATCCTCATGTTCAAACTAGAGTGGACAAGGTTTTGAAGGATTATACTTCTTGAGATAATGAATTGACCCGATCCTCAGAAAACGGACGGTAGACAAGGTCTATCAATTGATATTAACCACAGATCGAGAAGGGTAATTATAATTAAAATTTCAATGATAAATGATCATATATTCAAATCTAAAATCAATCATAAAATGATCAAAATTCAAAGAAAATAATAAAATATAAATAAAAAAAATGAAATGAATTATTTAAATTAAAACTAAAAAAATAAATAACATAAATTCCACCCTCCATGATTGTTTGTCTTGGTGACAAATTAAGAAAACTTTTGCTCACAAAGAGCAATGTCAAATTAAATACATAACTATTCACACTCAAATATTCCAAAGCGTGGGGCGTGGCGTGTCCTCTGTCGCGTGGTTTTCTTGTGATATGGCACCACATAAATGGCGGTTACGACTGAGCCCTCGGCCGGGTGGTTCGCGATATCCACTAAATTACGATCACGGTCGGAGCCGTATGTTCCCCAACGGCTTTTCTCTTTGAGCTGTGAAATGTAGAATGTATTTGGTTGGGCAAAAAACCCTATGTTAGCTAAGGTTGACTTATATTTGTCCTCTTAGACAAACCCAATTCTGGACGCGGGCGGCGTAACCCATGTGTTCGACAAGGATCCTTCGGTCGGTTGGGTCGATTACCTCCTCGACTAAGCGGACCGGGGACCACGACGGCCGGGATGGGAACCATGGGATCTTGATCTGCGTCATCGTTCCCCACAAAAGTTTTAAGTTAAAATAATAAATTTCATAAGTTCTAAACTCCACTCAATTATATACTCGTTCTTTAACGATTCATTGATTAATCGAAAGTGCTCTCTCAGTATTGGGAGGGGTAATTAACTATAGGGGCTTTGCGCCTATAGGAAACCTGAAACCAGATATAAAAAGTTCTCACCAAATGAGAAGCAAATCTCTGGTAGTGTCTTTATCTATTCATCTCAAATTATCACCGACACCTAAACAACTCTTTCCTTCTAAGGCGTCTTGCTTCATCGTAGGCCAATAGAACCCTTGCCTTAAAATTTTAATGACTAGCACCCTTCCTCCTAGGTGTTCTCTATATATCCTAGAGTGAACCTTTCTTAATGTATAATCTGTCTTTGATGGTGAGAGGCATTTAAGGTATGACCTAGAAAAATCTCATTCGTATAGTTCACCTCTGATAATAATAAAGTTTGCAGCTTACCTTTGGAGATGAGTTGCAGCAGTTGGGTCTTCAGGAAGGGTCCCTTCTTGTATAAATGATAAGATGGGATCCATCCACAAAGGTTCTTTTATAACATTAATTGCTTGTATTACCCATGACCCTTGGATACTAGGAACATATATTTCCTCAACATGCCTTCTTTTAAATAGATCTCCAGTAGCATAGGTAGCGAGATTAGCGAGAGCGTCAACTCGAGTGTCCTTCTCTCGCAATATGTGAATGATTTGATGTGTTTTGATATAGGCAAGAAGTGACTTCACCAAGGTGAGATATTGTGCCAACTAGGGATTATGAGTATTAAAATTTCCCTCAACCTAGGAGGCAACAAGCTGAGAGTCAGTGCGGATCATTAAGTTTTGAGTTTCACAATCGATGGCAAGTCTCAACCCTGGGATAAGAGCCTCATATTCAGCTATATTATTGGTTGCAGAGAATTTTAGGCGAAGTCTATACTCTAAGGTATCATGTTGGGGAAAAATAAGTAAGATTCCTACTCTGGCACCAGTATTTCTTGAAGCTCCATCAACATAGAGGGTCCATTGAGGAGGCGAAAGGGGTGTAATAGATAGCTCATTTGGAGTAGGGGCAGTGCATTCCACTATAAAGTATGTGAGTACTTGATACTTTTTGTCTGGCCTGGGTAGGAAATAAATATCAAACTCTCACAATTCTATGAACCATTTGATTAACCTCCCAGATGCCTCTGGTTTCTGTAGAATGGCCCTCAATGGTAAATGAGTGTAAATGTCGATGGTGTGAGCTTGGAAGTATGGACGTAATTTTTACGCTGAGAAAATTAAAGCTAAAGTCATCTTATCTATCAGTGGATAACGACTTTCTATATCAGAGAGAATTTTGCTGACATAGCAAATTGGTCGTTGTATCGCATTTTTTTCTCGTACTAAAACTGAACTTATCGTGTGGGAAGAACTACGAGATATAAGTATAACATCTCTCCTTGGATAGGCTTGGATAGTAAGGGTGGAGATGCTAAATATTCTCTTAGTTGCTCAAAAACTGCTTGGCATTCATCAGTCCACTGAAAATTATTATTTTTATCTCCCTTTAGTATTTTAAAGAATGACAAGTATTTATCCCCAGAACAAGCTAAGAAGCGGATAAGGTAGCAATTCGTTCATTCAATCGTTGAATCTCTTTGATATTTTTCAGAGGAGCCATATCTCTGAGGGCTCTGATTTTCTCGGGATTAGCTTCTATCCCACGGTGGGTGACCATGAACCCAAAAAATTTTCCAACGTAACCCCAAAAGCACACTTGGTCAGATTAAGTTGTATATTATAACGTCGAAGAATGTTAAAGCATAATTCTAAGTCGAAAATTTGTTGTGATTCTTCCGAGCTTTTTACTAACATGACATCCACATATATCTCTATTGTGTGGCCTAAGATGTTTTAAAAATCTTATTCAAAAGGCATTGATAGGGAGCATCAGCATTTTTTAACCTGAACGACATAACTTGGTAACAATATAAACATTTATATGTTTGAAATAATGTAGCTTCTTCATCTGTTAGGTCCATTTTTATTTGATTATAACCTGAGTAAGCATCAAAAAATTGAGCATTTGATGCCTAGACATAGCATCAACCAATTGATCAATTCGATGGAGAGGAAAACTATCTTTCGCAAGCTTTATTGAGATCAATGTAATCAATACACATTCTCTAAGTTCTATTTGCTTTTTTAACCATGATAACATTTGCTAGCCATGTAGGTAATGTACTTCATATGAATCTCACTTCTAAGAGCTTGTTAACTTCTTGTTCAATAGCTTGGAAGTGATCAGGTGCAAAACTCTGCTTCTTTTGGATGATCGGTTTGAATGTTGGATCAATCTTGAGGGAGTGCATGATCACATTGGGGTCAACCCCAAGCATATCTGTCAAACTCCAAGCAAAGATGTCTTAATTTTTGCACAAGAAATCTATGTATTTTGCCCTATGTTCGTCTAAGAGTAAAGATCTGACTTGCACTGTTCATAGAAGTTGGTCATCTAACAATAAAATAGGGAGCAAGTCTTCTACAGGCGAAGCTCTCTGGGGTACTTCTTCATCTCAAAAATTAAAATTTTGATGCTGAAGGTCACCGAAGGGCGTGGTTGATCTTGTCTGAGGTAATATGATTATGCTATTTGTTGATTTTCATAGACCACTCCAACCCCAACGGGGTTGAAAATTTCATCTTAAGATGAGATATCGAAATAATGGCACCAAAAATTAATTGGAGGGGCCTTCCAAAAATAGCATTGTACGTCAAATCTGACTTGACCAGCATGAATTGAATTGAATGAGTCACTTGTCATTGAAATTCTCCAAGGACAACAGGAAGGGTGATTGCCCCCTCTACTCACATAGGACGATTATCAAACTCATATAATGGTACTGCAGCAGGTTGTAGCTTTTCTCTAACCAAGCTCATGCTAAGAAATGTGGAGTAAAATAAAATATCGATAGAACTCCTGTTATCAATCAAAATTCTCTTAACATTATAAAGATAGTCACCGATCCCCGCACTATGATGACAAGTGGATCGATGGGGAAACTTGGACTCCTTCTAAGTCTGAGTCATTAAAAGTGATAGAATGATCAATACAAGATTTATTTAAATCGGATTCTTCAAAGGTGAATGAGGACTTGATTAGATAGTAGTGGTACTCCTGCGATTGTTTCAATTTCTCCAACTATCTGACAACTATTTTGTTGTTTCTGTGATGATTGTCCTGGTTGCCCCCAGTTGGAGTTATGTTTGCTTGAGTTGATTGATTCTACACAAATCAATGTAGATATCCTTGTTGAATGAGCCTCTTGATTTCTTCTTTGAGTTGTTTACATGCCTTAGTAGTATGTCAATGACTTCGATGGAAGTGACAATATTGTTCTTGATTTTATGAATTTGGTTTCAGCGGATGTGACCACTTGATGGTCTCTTCGTCTTGAATGGCCATCAGGACGTTAACATGAGATATGTTCAATGATGTGTATTCCTTTTCTGGTCATGGTTCACTTCGTTGATGTGGGGGCCGTGGAGAGAGATCATGACTATCTTTTTTCTTCTTTTGATGGGATTGTCAGTCTATATTCCCTAAGACACTCTTATATTTTTCTGTGTATTGTTCAAATTATTTATGATGGACATTAATAGCCTCATCGGCAAAAATTTGTGCTTCCATATGATGAACCAAGCATATGAGCGAAAGTGATGGCGAGTAGAAAAGCCCAGGATGAAGCCCTCCAAGGAAAACTCCTCTTAATAGTTCAGGGTCTACTCCAAGTATTTGGCGAGCCTCTAAGAAGAACCTTTGGAAATACTTAAGTGATTCACACTCATTTTGACGAATGTTTGAGAGATGAGAGGAATCTTTAATGATCCTCCGATTTGTAATGAACTATTCTACAAAAATCTTGGCGAGTTCGTCAAAGGTATGGATGGATCCCCTTGGAAGGGAGTAGAACCAAGTGCGAGCGACCCTTGAGGGTGATTGGAAAGACCTAATAAAGTAGTGTGTCAAGAGCTCATTGGATATGCATGATGGTCCTGTAATGGTCGGTGTGTTCATATGGGTCGGTTGCCCTATTATAAGAGTCGATGCTTAGAAGCTTGAACCCTACGGGAATAGGATGTTGAAGAATAACTTTAGTAAAAGGTGAAGACTCCTGATAGTCGATGAGAGGGAAGTGATTTCCATCTTTAAAGTGGAATTCTTCTGGCACTAAGCGTTATAATTCGCATGTATAACATGATGGGTGGAGTCAACAGGACGAGAACGCCAAGCTTCCGCACAATTGATGGATTAGTAGTCTGAGCTTCAAGTGATGATGAGTAGAACTAGTGTTAAGGAGATCACGGTGAAGTGGAGGAACTTGAGCCTGATGGCGAGAAGGTCACGTATTAGCATTTTGACCTCTCCTGGCTAACGATCAATCTTGGGGGAGATACGTTTACCATAGTAGTGGTTGTCATGTTTCTCGTAAAAGTTGGATTATCTCATTTTGAGACTCTTTTATTCTGTGCACACGATCTTCTAGAGAGATTCCTATTGCACCTTCACCGATTGGGTCATGCCTATCAGGGGTAAGTGAAAGCTACGCTAGTTCAAGGATTGGTTTTGAGTGACGGAGTTGGAGTGTAAGGCTGCAGTATGAGCCCTATAATGCGTGTGTTCAC
The DNA here is from genome assembly GCA_021442155.1 of Cymbidium sinense. Lineage (NCBI taxonomy): Eukaryota > Viridiplantae > Streptophyta > Magnoliopsida > Asparagales > Orchidaceae > Cymbidium > Cymbidium sinense. The sequence continues at coordinate 107,082 of JAKCPB010000746.1, read as the reverse complement.
AGAGATTGTGATTATGGGGTTTGCTTCCCTCAGACGGTGTCAAACTATTGCGTGTTAGAAAATTAGTCAGAATAAAAAGTTTTTATGTGAAATCAGAAACACACATCTTTGAAGAATGAACAAGAAAACTCAATTTTACTGAAAACCTCAAGAGGAGGAAAATTACGGGCCCAGCCCAAGAAAAAAAAAATCTTCCACTATATATGTCGATACAAAGTTTTTTCGATAACGATTACGAAGATATGAGAAGGGTCGACAATAAGAATCCAGACCGTAACAACAGTATGCAATGTTAGATTGTAAAATGTTGTTGGTGGCTTGATGATGGTGAACAACGGCGCACAATCAACAGCGACGGCCGGCGAGATGGCAGAGATGGCAATGATCGAGCAGCGGGCGATGTGACGATGACGGGTGATGACCGCACGGTGATTGATGACGATGATGGTCGATGGTGGTATGGCTAGGTGGTGGTGGCAGCAACGGCGGATGGTGGTTGGCGGTGGTGACGACTCGGTCGGTGATGACCCACGGTGGTTGACGACGAGGATCGAGTGGTGGCGAAGGTGGCCGGTGGCGGTCGGCGGTGGTGGTCGGCAGCGAGTGGTGGCACGATTATGCTTGGAGGATTTTCAAGCTTTAAAGCTCTCTCTTCTCTTTAGCTTAGGCTCCCATCATGTGAATAATGAGGGGCTATTTATAGATTTGAGAGATGATATTTCTGTAAATACATACAAAATCCAAACCACTCCATTGAATCGCTCAAAATGATTCCCTTAATCATCTAATGTATTTTAAGTATTTGAAAGCTCAAATGAAGTCAGAATCAAGAGATCTTGGGCTTGTTAGATCCGGATCATCAAGACGCTCGATTTGATCATAAACACTCCATATTTAGGAACTAGTGATTTAACTGAAATTCCAAAGTTTTCAATGATATTTTAAGTGCTTGATTTGGACAAGTTTCAACTTAGGATCATATTGCTTTTGACATCAAGATTCGTGCTTCGACTAGTAGAATTTTTAGTGCCATATCAATATTTCATGATTTTTTACTAGGGTTTATGCTCATCCTAGCCACCTCCTTCAACTTTTTTAACAACTCTCACCCTTCTTAGGTGGACCCTTCCCCTTTTTCCTGGAAGTCATTATGGTTTTTTTTTCAATTTTTTGTTGGAATGTAGCATGCAATGTTCCTCCATTCCTCTATCATCTAATCACTTAAATATTCATAAGGATTTTCTATCCAAGTCCTTAAATCTTTTATACCTTCCCATCCACATTATGGCCACTCACCTTATTAATCTAAACTTCTTTATCCTTCCTTTTTCTTTACATTTTCTTTCTTCCTAACTTAAACTTTGGCTTCTCTCTTGGAGCAAGCTTTTGGTAAGACACTTGGTGAGGATTTGAAATAGTATAACTTGTCAGTGCATAATCAATGAAAAATAAGAAATGTTCCTTAACCATCATTTAATGAAAAGAAAGTTTCTTTTTCATCGAAGGATCTTTTTTCAAGTAGCAATAAGTGGGAGATGATTCGCGCTAATATAATTGATAAAAGACTATCTTATAGCACTGTCTAAGTTGCAACCAAATCGTTTTGAAAACTCAAAGATACATTTAAACATTTGACTCTATCTGAATATTTCCTTTTTTTCTATGTTCTCATTTGTATTAGATTATGATCAAATATAAAATGCTAGATTGATTTTCATAAATGGTAAGAAATCTAATGCCGAGAAGTGGACATGGGATTTTCTTCCAATTATTAAAGAAATCCTTATGTTGGTGAAATTCTTAATTTTTTTTTTTTTTGGTTGTTAGAAAAAAGATTGTTTATCCAAAATTGCTAGTATGATAAGTGTCTCAATTGCCACAAATAACCTAATTGCTAATAAATGAAGGCTAGGTTTTACTAGACCATATGTTCATTTCAATTGTTCATCCATATTGCTTGATGTTATTCTTATTAATTTAAATGACACAAATTCCCCCAATAGGTCTTCTATGATCAAAAACATAAAATATATTAAAAATGCAATAACTAGTGCATAGTTGCCCTATTGCACATCTACGAAGCAATCTTATGACAACCTAAAGGAGATAATGTATGAGTAATACCTCCAAAATAAAATATGGGCCCATAATTTGATGGTTTCATAATGACATCCTCCTTCTTCTAAAATTATCTTTGGCCTTATGTACCCCCATCACTTCACTCTTCACCTAGCCAAGATATTCCAAATCTTCTCATCATTCCTCAACCTTTTTGTGTCATACATAATTCATAATAATTAAGCATTTCTCTTTAAGATTCTATTATCTTCACTAACCATATAACATCTCTAATAAATCCTTAAGCTTCTCTTAATACCAACCTCATTTTTGAGATAGAGTTTGATCCTTATTCATGTAAGATTGATGTTAATAGAAATATAAAGAATACTACCAATCATAGGCTAAGATATTCAATGATAAGAAAGCAAGATTCACCGAATTTTAAAAATTCCTCCTATGTTGGTCCATATCCTTCTATCTTGGAACATATGAAGGCTCTTAGGAAAGGAGTGAGCATCAAATTTTTATAAATATACTTAATGATAATCATATTGATCATATTTATTTATTTGTTGGAGACTAAAGTAATAATGATTCTCTTCTTTACCATATGAATAAAAATAGGTTGCAATTCTTCTAAAATGAAGGGATTCTAATAACTTCATTTGGATTTTTGGATTTGGATCAAATAGGATGACATAATAATTTCTCTCTCTATTTTTATTCACTTCTTAATTGATTCATGGTAAAATTTGTTATTGCTCTTCAATTAACTTTTACATCATGATGATCTATGTAGAGAATGGGGTCATTGACAATTCACATGAAAAGGTTGATAAATGGCATATTGTGATGAGTGATTTTAATGTCTTCATTCACTCTTAGATAAAATTAGTGAAAAATGACTGTTCTAACAAATTCATGAATTTTAATGATTGGTTTTTTAATTTCATGCATCAAAATTTTTTAAGATATTGGTCTTTCTGTCACCTAATATAGTTATACAATAAACGCCCTCATCATGACATATATTAATAGTGATTAACTAGATTTTTCTCATTTCTTACAAGGTGCTTCCTCCCATGCAATTAGACCATTCACCTCTAATCATTCACATGAAAAATATATATATTTAAAGCATAGTTTTTTTTGTCCAAATACTTTTGGCATTATTTTAATCAATATTTTGCTTTAATTATCAAGCATGGAATTTCTTTTATATATCTAGATATCTTATATTTGTATCTTATAAGAAGCTTAAGGAAGTTCAAAAAGTTTATTGAAAGGTGCTTCTTAGAACTCTACTAATTCCTTTTAAAATCAAAAGAATGCATGTTTATTTGATAAGGAAATTGTTGCTCGCCTTTTGGAGATTGGCCCTTTCAATAACTCTTTTTTTACTTAAAGCCAAAACTTCAAAGAAAATCTTATCCAAGCTAGTGTATATGAGGGAAAATGGATATTTCAAATGACTAAAATAGCTTGGTTGTCTAAATGTTAATATGCTTCTTTATAGATGTTTCAAAGGTTCAAAAAAAAAAAAAAACACTTAAAGATATCAATATTGTTAATATCATTTATCAATCTCTCAATGATATTGCTTGCAAAGTCATTAAATTTTATATTCTATTTTTTGACAATAAAGACTAATTATCTAATACTTTGATTCTAATTGCTCTAGTTGGCCATCATGTCTCTCCTTTCCTCACTCTATTGAATTTTATGACATGGACATCTAAAAAAGCTTTATTCAATATAGATAAAAATAAAACTTCAAGACTAAATAGTTTCTAAAGAAAAAAATTCATTGATTTGTGAGATAATATTGGCTCTCAATTCATTAGAGGTATATAATTATTCTTTCAAACTTGCAGACTTCTTATGGTGGCAATACATACTGTAATTACTCTTATTCTTAAGCATTCTTATGCAATTACGTTATTAAATTTTAGACATCCATCATTTTGCAATACTTTTTATAAAATTGTTATCAAGCTTATTTCTGATATCATAAATTTAGAACTCCATTTGATTATCAAACATGCTCAACGTGTATTGTTTATTATAGATATAGTTGATAATAGTTTTTTATTCAAAATATTATCAAAAATATTAACTCATTATATTCTCTAAATCTCCTTTTGTACAAAAATGGATCACAATAATATCTTTAGTTATGTCAACTAAGTAGATCTCATTTTTAAGACTTTCCCTAAATATCTATGGTCTCATTATTGTAAATTGAATTAAAAAATATATCATAGAAGTGCTCTACTCTATGATCATAAATGACAAAATTAATTTTTTAAAAAAAAAAATCTACACGTTAAAAGAACTTAAAAAGAAAAAAAAAATTATACAAAATTCTTGGAAGTTTGATTGAATGCATTTTGAACTATACTATGATATAAAATTTCTATGAAGTTGAGGCCAAGTTTAAAAATGATCACTTGCTATTTTTAATTTATGAGAAAGAGCCTATAATTTATTTTAAGAAGCAAAAGCAATTTGAATAGCGTTTTTAGAAAATGCTATTTTAATTGATTTGACATTTTAATGAAAACAAATTTTTGTTTTGCATTTTCATTTAAAATGCTGATAATTAGGTGTTTTCTTCAGTTTAATTTTTAATTTAAATTATAATTTAATATTTTGATATGCTTTTAAATTTAACATGCTTTTTAATTACTTTTACTTTTAGCTTTAAATTTTATGTAAATTTTAAGTAAATTTTTTTACAAATTCTATCCTAAAATTTTATATTTTAGTAACATAAAAATTATTTAATAGAATTATTTAAATTTTATTATATAGGTAATGTAAAGCCAAGTAGGTTTTAGCGGCATTAATTGATATTTATTTTGCTATTTTAAGGCAAATCAATTAAAATTATTAAAATACTATAATAAATGTCACGTAAAGTTAGTGACCCCACTTAATAGTCACTGCCTACACTATAAAAATAAAATAATTTACATATGAGTAGGGGTGAGAAATTAGCTCAAGATCATGACTCGCTCGAAAGTCGACTTGAATCTCGACAGATCGCAAACGCGCCGTAATTGTGGTCAATTTATTTCGAGACCGAAGCCGACCGCCCGCGGGCTCGTGAGCGGATCGAATGGCGGTCAGCGAGCCCTGATATACCGTCGAACTGACGGCGATCTAAAACTAAAATCCTATTCATTCGATTGACCCCCCGTTCTCTTCTCGGCCTTCTTTCTTCTCTCTTCTCCTCCGCTCCGTTTCACTTGTCCTTCTTCGTCACGGCCGCCAGATATCAATCCGTCGACCGTTTTTGTTTGGTTTGCCGATTTCGATCGTATCGGTCTCAGATCACTGTTGGTTTGCTTCTGTAAATACTTTGATTTTCTTTCATTTCGATTGTAAGTATTTCATGGAATCATTATGTTGGTTATTTCAATTGTTTCTTATTCCATTATTTGAGGTTATTGGATTTGGGGATGTCATTTTGGTTCTTTAAGCATTCATGCCAATCATGTATCTATGTTTTTTTTTGCGGTTGGGACACGGGGTACTTGCAATATGGGGTTTGTAACGATTTTATGTAAGCATCATAGCATGTTCGCCACTGGGTTGTTTTGGTTCTCCGCCCGCCCGTCTGGTTTGTGTTTGTAACGATTGTTGCCTCACTTGCTGGCTCATGGTTTGAATGTTGTGGCATCTGTATTTGTTTCATTTCCTAATTGTATTTGTTTCACTCATGGGCAGATCTCGCCGTTGAATGTCGTCTTGACTAGGAACTTGGCTTTCCGATTGTTGCCTCATGCATTGGAGGTTATTTGTTGCTATGAAGTTGTTTACTTGTTTCTGTATGCATTCATGGGACATGTTATGATGTTCACATGCCTTTCCGCTTTAGTGACTTGGTTGTTTCAGTTGCCTTGTTGGTAAATGTTGTCATGTTGATAGATGCGATTTCTTGGTTGTAAATATATGGGGATCTTTTATGTATAATCCAATCTTTAAGTGATTTCTTGGTTGGTTTTAAGTGATTCTATGCATTGCTTTTGTTTCATTTCTTATAGACACACAAGTCCTCCTCAAAGTAAATCTATTAGTTTTTCAAGTGACGCAAGCCTACCTATTGATGATAATGCAACAACTCAAAATGAGAGTGTGGGTGAAATAGCTTCAAGCAAGATCAAGGGTAAGAGACAACGATCCAAGTTTGGCAACACTTCGTGAAACAATCAGAAAAAGGGAAAAATGGTGCAGAAGTTTAAATGTAATTATTGTGTTAAATCATATGTGAAACAAAAAACTGGAACCACATCTCGTAGACACTTCAAATCAAATCACTATAGCAAGGTTGATAACAAGGGAAAGAAGCAAAAACTATTTGATCCGAAAGGAGGATTTAGAGGAAACCGGTTCAATATCTAGTTTATGTGTTCACCTATGATCATTCTAGAATAAAGAATATTGTGGCTAAGATGATTATTGTTCATGAATATCCATTTATGATAGTTGAACATCTATGGTTCAATATTCGATGAAATCGATGAATCCAAATTATCATAAAATTTCAAGATTTGGCATCAAAGAGGAGTGTATGAAAGTTTATGAAAAAAGATAAGTTGAAAAAAAGTTTGAAAGTTGTTGAGAGTTTCACTGACTGGACTTCAAATCAAACAATTGGTTATATGTGTCTTACTGTGCATTACATTAGTTCTGATTGGAAATTATAATCTAGGATAATTAGTTTCATTGATTTGGATCCTCCTCATAGTGGGGTGATTGAGGCAATTTCGAAAGTTTGTGGGGTCTCTGAACAAAGTTAGTACCATAACTTTGGACATGCATCATCTAATGATATAGCCAAATCAAAAGCTTTATTCATTAGAAGATCCGGTTTTCTATTGATGGGTGATTTCTTCCATGTTCGATGTGCTCATATTTTAAACTTAATGGTGCGATGGATGAAAGAAATTCAATAACGAAAGGGTAAGAGAGTCTATTTTATTTAAAAAAGATCTCCGTGTCGCTACATAAATTTGGAGAGATAGCAAGATGCTTTATCCACATCAAAGGCACTTTGCATTGATGTGCCAACTGAACTCCACATACAAGATGTAGTCCGCTTTTATTATAAGAATGTGTTTCTGAATATTTTGCGTGATCGAATTATATATGGTTGCCCTCGCAAGAAGATTGGGTTAATTTTGAGAAAGTAAGAGAGTCGCTGATTTTTCATCGCATTCTTGAAATTTTGTGTTCATCCTATTCAATGAATAGATTGCTTCCCAATCTAGTTCTAATCAAGAGAATATTGGATCGAGAATGCTCATCTCTTGCTATTTCAAACATGGCAAGTAGCATGAAGGCTAAATTTGATATCGACGAGTGTTCATTGTTATTTTCGATTGCATTTTAGATCCTAGAATGAAACTTTTGCTATCAATTACTACTACCCCAAATTTATGATGTTCACATTGTGAATGAGAAGAAGGGCACAGAACAAAAAAACTTTTGAGCTATACTCTTATTACTGTTGATATGCTCTTGAAACTATCCACCTCTCAATCGAAAGAAACACAATTGAAGGTGGTAATGCTTCACATGATAAGGGTTTGTATGACTTCATAGATTCTACGGCCTCTTAGTACCACGTAAGTCCGATCCGAGATATACCTGATGAAGCATGTGTGAAATGCCCGATTCGAATTTGACATTTTGGAGTGGTGGAAAATGTCCGCTATGAAATATAAAACTCTCTCAAAGATGGCCAAAGATATTTTACCATCCCAAGAACCACCGGTTTTCAATCGCCTTTAATGTTGGTGGTCTTGATTATAGAAGTTCAATTTCACCAAGAACATTAGATGCTTTAGTGTAGTGGAAACTGGATTCGCATATAAATCATCAAAAGATCCATTGGTAATATTATCTTACTTTTTTTATTTTATAGTACAATTCTCTAGTCTGGTAGTCTCTATTCATATATGAGTTTCTTTTTTAATCTATTGCAGTTCGATGCTCTTGTGGAAGAGAACTTGGTTATAAATGTACCAATGAATGACGATATATGAAAATCGTGATATCGCTTATGCTCTCTTTATTTTTGGAGACTTTTCTACCAAGACTATTTGATCATTTTATGTGACTATTCTTTGTATATATTTTTGGAGACTATTTTCTTTCAAAGAATAGGCTATGTAGCATCACATTATATTGTTGTCGCTTCGTGCTTTTAATATTTTGATAGTGGCGAGTATATGATGCCCAATGATAAAATTGAATTGAGATTGATTAATGGAGGCTTTCGTGATTAATTTTTATACTAATAGTGAAATGATTTGGTCGATGATCTAACTTTGAGGCCATTTCATTATAATAAGATATTTGATAGTTGTGTAAGTTTCACCTAGATTTGAAATTTTTGCTTGACATTATAAACATATTGTTTCATCTTACATTCTTACTATATTTTATCTAATGCATGCAATATAAAAATTTTGGTAATTTTATTTTGACTTTACAAACCTATTTGCTTCATCTTGTCATCTTCATAGTTTACAAACTTACTATATTTATGTATATTTAATGCATTCTACATTCTTACATGATTTGCATTCTACATTTTTTTATTTTAGTTAGTCACCCTAAAAATAAAGAACTCAACTTTTTGAGGGCACAAGTCATAGGTTACCATTTATAAGATTTCTTGAGGAGAGACTATTGTAGCAAATGATTTAGCCAAGTTTCATTCAAGATTATGTTGAGCTTCCCATGGTATACTATCTTGTGATCATATATTCATGTGGTTGTCTAATTGTCTTATTTGGTGGCCTTATAGTGATAGTCTGGCTTGGAGATTTCTACATTCTTACATGGTTGTGTGTTGACTTGTCTTTGCATTTTCCCTTTGTATGTCTATGACCGCCGATCTATTTTCACTCAGGAATTTGGAGAGTTTTTGTTTGCCTCTAGGTTCTAACCACAACCTTGGTTGTTCCTTTCCCTTTTGCTATTGCTGTTATTCTCTTGGATTTATTATCGTAAGTGTGTAACGGATTTTATGGTTGGACTGGTTATTTTGGTGTTGGTTGATTGGTTCACTTGGTTGGCATTTTGAATTTGGATCACTGATGGGGATGTGTTTCGGGTGTTACTGTAACTGGTGCTTTAGCTGGCTTGGTTCTCGGCTCTGCCTCACTCATTTTTGCGGTTGGGCTCCGTGCGCTTTTGTTATTTTGTTTGGTGGTGTGTGAGTGGAGGATATGAGATCTGTGGCTTATCATGAAGAATTTTTTTTTTAATTTTCAACGATGATGAGAAGAGATATATTTGTAATTTGGGTAAATTCATTTGTTTCCTCTGTAACCTTGTTTGGGTTGTTTTGGACTTGGACCCGTTGGTTATTTTATGTTGGTCAATTGTCGCTTGGAATGGGATCACTTGGTTGATGGGTGGATGTTATTGAATGGTAATGATGGTGTTAATTTGGGGTTCTGATTTCCTTGATGTGAGCTCAAATTTCTTTTGTTTGGTTGCTATGGTGTCATTTTGGTTTGGATTTTATGCTTTGTATTTTGTCATTGCTTGCACTTTTGTTATTTTGTTGCCTTGTTGCCTTGGTGGTGTGGAGTGGAGGATATGAGATCTAGTGCTTATCATGAAGAATTTTGTTTTTTTTAATTTTCGATGATGAGAAGAGAATATATTTGTAATTTGGGTAAATTCATTTGTTTTTCATTATTTGTATTACCAAGCCTCTCATTGGAACGAGCCTTATTGCTTTTTTACTCCACCATATTAATGCATGATATTTTGATTTGTGAGGTTTGTCACTTTTGCAAGGGATTTATTTTTCTATCTTAATGGATGGCTTGGCAACCTAGAGGTTGGAGCATTCAATTATTAGTAAAAATAAAAATTACAAATTTTGCTAATTACTAATGCTTGAAGATGGATATTACTTTCTCGACTCAGTCCCACAAACAAATTTATATGTTGTCAGATTGCTTAAAATGCAATATTATTTTGTCATAGTCAATCCTTCTTGCTATGACCGAATTGCAATCAATGAATGTTTTTTGATCAGATTATGGAGGCAAACTTAATTAGCGATGAATGGGTAGGTAGTGATGTAAATATGCAATTTGCATTATGTGAAACAACCAGTTTTAATTTGTACAAAAGAGCAATCATGTATTCATGTATTTAAATAAATGTTATTTGTAGAAAGAATGCAATGTAATAATCACATTTTTTTATTTTTGTTGTTTGATTAAAATAACGCTAAATTTTTTGAGGCATTTGAATACACCGCAATGTATCTTTAATCTGAATTTAAATTCAGACGACATCATTTTCATAACTTTGCCGCTTCATTCTGCCGCCTGATTTTACTTTGCCATTCGCTTGCCGGCCGCCATCAGAATATTAATTTATCCGCCATCAAACAAGTTCCTATTAAACATTTTGTGTTTCAATATTTTGTCAGCCTGACAAAGATCACGCCAATGAAATAATCGCGCTCAATACGATCACAAACTTTTCAATTTATATTAGATTTTAAATAAACAACGATTTAATTTAAAGTTCTAAAATAACTAAAATTTAATCAATTCCATTACACAATTCCTTTTAAAAGATTCAAATATAGAATAAAATGCTAAGTATCTAATCGTTTGATGCTATAAAGCTACCTTAATTGGTTGTACTTAAAATGAAAAAAAAGTAATATACGCTTTTCAAGTGCAAGAAAATTTTATTTAAATCAATAATTTAATTATTAGACAATGAAGATGATTATTTTATAATTAACTTGCTATTATTATTTGTGATTTGTCAAGAAAAAAGATTTGTAAAATTTAAAATTAACTTGCTATTAATAAGAAAAGTTTTATTTATTCTTTTGTTTGTTGGCTATTTTAATAATAATGTATATTGTCTGATTGGTGAAATTATCAAAGTAATTAAGTTTATTATTATATTGTTATTTTATTTTCTTTTAGCAAATTATTTGTTAAAATGTTAATGGTTGAATAATATTTGTTTGTTCTTCTTGATCAAACTAATTTGAATATAGGTGTATATCAATTTTTTTTCCTTTATAAATCTAAAAGAATGAAAAATGTAAGTCATCTTAAGAAAAAAAATGGTGCAGAGCAGAAGTTTAAATGGATTTTATTGAGCCAAACGAGTCGTTTGATTCCTGATTTCGATCCGACGGTAAACGATTTCGAGTTCGAATCACATTCGAGTGATCGAAGCTCGAGCTCGATTCGATCCGACTGAACTCAAAGGAAACCGACCAGCTCGAGCCGAATATTTCGAACAATTCGAATCGGCTCGAACACACCCCTACATATGAGCGAGTGATTTATTAAATAAAATTATTAATAACATACATTTAATACTTTTTATTTCATTAAAATTTAAAATTTTAAGAGATGAATTGTAAATAGGCTAACATCATGATTTTTTTAAAAAAAATTAAAACAAAGAAAATGGCTAATTTTAGAATATATTTTCATTAAAAACGCTAAATCAATTAGCATTTTTTAGGAAGCTCAAATTAAAATTGTTTTCTAAAAACATCATTCAGATTAACATTTCTGTGCCTTCTTAAGAAAAATTTTATATAAACTCTATATGTGCACTTTTCTTAAAATTTGATCTGAAATTGATTGATTGTATGCCCTTATTTGCTTCTATTTCTTATGCATACAGAAGTTTCCTTGTTTGGAGGTTTTGAATTCTCCTATTCTCTTGTCTTCCTGAAAAAATATTAGCTACTCCTTATGAAAACCTTTATCTTTATTCTTCTAAGGTCATAATATTTTGGAAGAAAAGAAATTCTTCAAACTGCCTATTATCATATATCTAATTTCTTCTTTGCCATCACTAAATGTTAATCTCAGTCCATTCTAGGATCCTTTGATTAATTGTACATCTCTGGTGGATCTTTTTAGAAATGCCATTATGTTAATTATCCCTTTCTCTCCTCCTCTATTAATGATATAATTGACAGATCTAGTTGGGATTTCATTGAAACATAGGACCAAGGAATCACTAGCATCCTGTCTAGGATTCCTCTTCATCCTCAAGCTAGTGATTCTGCGGCCTGGAAGGGGTCTTATAACCCCTCTTTTAGAGATTTCATGGACTTCTATAGTTAATTGGTACATAGTTAATTGGTACATAAATTATGCTTCTTAACCTGAAGCTTGCTTCATCTGTTATCATCTACTTTTATAAGCTGCTTCTTATGTTTTGGCCGAGTTATCGATGAATTATGATGAGTAGCTGGCTTATTTATTTGCAAGATCTATAGTTTTCATTCATCTCCTCTAACTATTGGTCTTCTACTTTCACTTAGATGGCTTTTCGAGCAGCAATGATAGTTTTTTTTTTTCTTTCATGGAGAGATTTTGATTCTTTAAGTCCGTATTGGCTGCTGGCTCTGAATAAATTTTGTATGTTAGAGTTGTTTTGATGCAGTTCCTTTAATTGATTTGCATTTTTTTTTTATTTATAGTTTCCATCTAACGATTTTTTATATCATTAAAATTGAGTATGACTCACATTTCCCAAAAAAAAAGTCATCAATTATCATCAATATTTGTCCTTGTTCTACTTATTTAAAATATCAAATTTTAGTTATTAAATATGTTAATATATAAAATTGTGTGGTTCGTAAATCTTTTATTTAATAAGTGTTTCTCTTTTAAAATGCTATGCTAGTGAACCATGGTAGAATAAAACGTATTAGCTTTGGAATCCAACACAGAAGAATTAATAAAACTTAAATTTTACTTTGGAAAATCTCAAAAGAGGGAAAATCAATTTAGCAAGAAAAAATCTTCCACTATATATCTGTGAGTACAAAATTTTTCCGAGCAAGAGGATTAAAAATCAGATATGAGAATCGACAATGGAACCAGAATCGTAAACAACGCTTATATAACTATGGTTAGGTTGTAGCAGTTACTAGAGGTAGTTAATGATGGTGAACAATAACACGACGGAAATGGTGAAAAACCGGAGAAGGCCGCGATCGAATTTACGGCGACCAAAGCAGGGTGACAGCGGTCGCATGATGACCATGACGGTGGTTGACTATAATGGCGATTGATGGCGGCCGACGGCATTAACGATGGCACCGACAACTAAACCGGTGGTGGTGGATCAGCTTACCGACGGATGACCAAGACGATGTGGTACACGATGACCGTAGTAATGACCGCGAGTGGTTGATAGGCGGTCGGCATGGCAGTGGTTGACGGCGAGATCACCAACGAGTCGAGCGGGCGTAACGGCAGCGGCCGCGCGGGTTTGGCGAAACTGAGGTGGTCACGAGTGATGACACCATTGCTTAGGATTTTCAAGCCTGAGCTCTCTCTTTACCCTCATGTGAAGAATGAGAGGTTATTTATAGATTAGAGGAATGACATTTTTGTAAATACATGCAGAATCCGAACCACTCCATCAAACGGCTCAAAATGATTCCTTTGATCATTTGATGTATTTTGTGTATTTGAATACTCAAATGAAGTCAGAATCAAAAAATTTTGGGCTTGTTAAATCCAGCTTGGCAAGACGCTCGATTTGATCATAAACACTCCATATTTAAAAACTATTTAAGGATTTAACTGATATCCCAAAGTTTCTAATGATATTTTAAGTGCTTGATATCAATTTCAACTAATCGCTTTGCTTTTAACATCAAGACTGACATAGTATTTTGGTGTCATATCGCTCTCTATTTTGGATTTCATTATCTCAATCCAAAATATATATATGACAAATACTTGAAAATAGCAAATTCTTCAATGAAATTTATGGTCCATTAACCATATATTTGAGAGAAGATATTCATAGAGCACAAGATTATGAGGAATGTATAATGATGTGGTATGCGAGCAAGATTTCGGGTTATGGACCCATCCGGACACTTACTATAGCGAGCGCGCGCTGCAGTGAGGGCTATCACATGAGCGCGGGCTTAGCAGCATAGCTGGCGAAGATGGCTGGGATGCGCTCAGCGCACAGACAGCTGTCAGTCCAGGCTACCGGTTCACGCCGCGCATCCATGAGCCGTGCGCGACCATGAGGAATTTTTTGTCTTTTTTTTTCCATTTTCACCCATTTTTTATTATTTTATTTTTACCTTATTTGGTCTATAAAACCCTTGGGTCAAGTGAGAAAACACAAATTCCATATGCTCTAATGTTCCTCTGCATTGGATGAGAAATCATCTAGAGGAAGTTCAAGGGCTAGGGTTAAAAATAAAAAAAATTGCTTTCCTTTGTCGGTTCTCACCTTCTTCTGAAGGTCATCGCTTTGTTGATCAAGGCCCGTAGCTCATGGGAGAGGCTCCGCTTTTCCCTCAAGAGAGTCAACTGTCCTTGTGGACCGACCGGATTGGAGGCATCAAGGCCCGTAGTTCATACGGCGAGGCATTTTCCTCCAAAGAGGCATCAACTGCTCGGACCGACCGATTCTGAGGTGATCAAGGCCAGTTCATATGGCGAGACTCCGTTTGAACTGGCATCAACTATCCTCGTTGACACCGGGTTTAGGTGATCAAGGCCCGTAGTTCAAGGCTCTTTGAAAGAGGCCAACTGCCCTCCGGACACCGGGTTGATATCAAGACCCATAGTCATACGGTGAGGCTCGCCTCGGCGAGGAATGCCCGTAGGGTCGATATGGAGGCGATCAAGTCCCATAGTTCATACGGCGATTCATTTTCCCTCAAAGAGAGCGAATCCTCGCCGGGTTTGAGGTACCGGGCAAATAAGACGAGCTTTTCCCTCGAAAGAGGTGTCAACTATCCTCGCCGACCACTGGCAAGAGTTCATATGGAGAAGCTTCGCTCGAGACGCCAACCGTCCTCGCTCGACTGAGGTGATCAAGCGCTACAGGCTTTGGTTTTCCCTCGAGGCATTAACTTTCGCCGATCGTTGTGGAGGCGATCAAAGTCCGAAGATATGGCGACCAGGTTTTCGCAGTCCGTCGACCGTCTGAGACCATCACCCGTAATCTGGGAGGCTCGATTTTCCTCGAAGAGGTGTCAATCCCCCGTTGGACCGACCGGGTTTAAAGGCAATCAAGGCCCATAGTTTATATGGCGAGGCTCTAATTTTCTCTCGAAAGAGGCATCAACTATACTCGTCGGACTGACCAGGTTCGGAGGCTATCAAAGCCCGTAGTTCATACTGACTCTTTTCCCTCGAGGCATCAACTCCCTCATCGGACCACCGAAGGCAATCAAGACCCGTAGATCTGAGCTATTTTCCTGACGCCAATTCCTTGTTGGATTGACCGGATTTGGAGGCAATCAAAGCCCGTAGTTTCTTCTTCTTCTTGTGAAAAATTGGATTTCTTGAAACTCCAATGGATGGTTTAACATTTGACAACTGCCAAGATGGCGGGAAACGTCAATTATGAAATATCATTCGAGCAACTCAGAAAGCCTGGTAGATAATTTCAGAGTATCATTCTCCATGATGTTACTTGATGCCGATAACTTGCATGGAAGGGGTAGAATCAATCACAGGATTTTGACCCATCCAAGTTGTTTGTCAAAGTGTTACTGGTTAATCGCATAGAAAATAATCGGTGATTTTGACTCATCCGAGGTTGTTTGTCAAAGTGTATGACGTTAACCTATATGGAAGAGGTCAAATTGAATGTTGAGGATTTTGACTATCCGGTTGTATCAGTGTTACTCGACGCAACTGTATGAAGATGTCGAATCAATCCGAGATTTTGACCTATCGAGGTTGTTTGTCGAGTGTTACCAATGACGTAACTTGTATGGAAGAGGTCAATTAAATTCGTGAATTTTGACCTATCGGGTTTTTGTAGTGTTACCACGACGTTAACCAGAAGAGGTCAAATCAAAATTTTGACTATTCTTGTTGTTAGAGTGTTACGATGACGTTAACTTATATGGAAGAGGTCGAATTGAATCGAGGATTTTGACCTATCGAGGTTATTTGTCGAGTGTTACTCGATGATGTATGGAAGACAATTAAATTTGAGATTTTGACCTATCCCGGGTTTGTCGAGATGATATGGCTAACCTATATGGAAGAGGTCGAATTGAATCTGTTGAGGATTTTTGAACTATCCGAGGTTATTTGTCAGAGGGTTACTCGATGATGTTAACCTGTATGGAAGAGGTCAAATTGAATTCTTTGAGGATTTTTGACATATCTGAGGTTGTTTGTCAAAGTGTTACTTAATGGCATTAACCTATAGGGAAGAGGTCGAATTGAATCCGCTGTGAATTTTTGACCTATCCGATTGTTTGTCGAATTTACATGACGAAACTGTATGGAAGAGGTTGAATGCCAAGGATTTTGACCCATCCGGTTGTTTGTTAAAGTGTTACTGACGCGAACTAATTGAATGGAGTCACCGAGAATTTGACTATTTGAGGTTGTTTATCGAGTGTTACCCGGCGACGCTAACCCATATGGAAGAGGTAATTGAATCCTGAGGATTTTGACCTATCCGAGGTTATTTTCAAGTGTTACTAATGACGTTAACCTATATGGAAGAGGCCGTCAAGGACCTTTTATCCAGGTTGTTGTCGAGTCTTTGCTCGATGACGCAACTGGAAGAGGTTGAATTGAATTTGAGGATTTTTGAGGTTATTTCGGTGTTACTCATGTTAACCTATTTGGAAGAAGTCAATTAATCCGCTAAGATTTTGACCTATCCGAGGTTGTTTGTCTTATTACCCAATGATGTTAACTGATGGAAGAGGAATCCGTGAGGATTTTGACCTATCCGAGGTTATTTGTCAAGTGTTACCCATGACGAACTGTATGGATGAGGTTGAATTGAATCCGCTGAGAATTTTTTACTCATTCGTTTCGAGTTACCCGCGATGAACTGTGTAGAGGCGTGGGAAGTCCACCAATGACTGACCTATCCTAGTTCTTGTCGAGTTTATGACGCAACCTATGTGGAAGAGGTTCAATTGAACTGGGATTTTGACCTATCGAGTTGTTTGTCGGTGTTACCCATGACATTAACTGTATGGAAGAGGTCATCAATCCAAGGATTTTGACCCATCCAAGGTTGTTTGTCGAGTGTTACCCGGCATGACAACTGTATGGAAGAGGTTGAATGAATCTGAGATTTTGACCTATCTAATGTTGTTTCGTGTTACCCGGCGACGATTGTATATGATGAGTTAAATTAATCCCGAGAATTTTGATCCATCCAGATTGTTTGTCAAAGTATTACTTGATGACGCTAACTGTATGGAAGAGATCAATCAAAACATCCATTTTGATTGTAGCCAAAGTTGTTTCAACTCTCTTTTTTTCATGAGTATGATTGGAAAATCATAATTTGCAAAGCTATATCTCTTCTCAATGTTGAAATATCCTCCAACTTTGACTTCTGGGATGATAATCCATTAGATTCTTAACATATTAATATGGATGATCTTCTGAGATTAAGAGTTGCGCCACTTGATGAAGTTTGATGAATCATTCTTCGCATTGCTCTTAAAGGTTGAAATGCTTCATTGAAGTGGTTTTGATCTTGTTGGCCCATAAGATGAAATGATGGAATTAGTTTCCCACGACTCCAAACTATTGCGCTAGAAAATCATAGAGAAATTTTATGTTTTAGACTTGTTGTGAAATGCAATACACACACAGGTGTTTAAAGAGTGAACAAGAAAACTCTAGAATTTTTAAGTGGAAAACCTCAAAAAGAGAGAAAAAATCACGCTAAAAAAAAGCTTCCACTATATATTTATTTTGAGTATAAGTTTTCCGATAACGGGATTACATAATTGTATATGAGAAACAATGAGAATCCCAAAATTGACAATAAGCGATATAATCGCTGAGGTATTTTGCAGGTAGATGATGGAACAACGAACAACTACTAACGAAAAGGTCGTCATGAGACCACAGATTGGCGACGCGGATCGTGGCGGCTAACGCCACGGTATGTATGTAGAACACGGTGGTCGGCGACCATGAAAGTGACACGATTACGGACGATTTTCGCTTTTGAGTTCTCTCCTCTCTTGCTTCGCCTCCTTCATATGAAAATGAGGGCTATAGATTGAAGGAGTAATATTTCGTAAATACTTGTAAAACCAGATACCCACTCCATCGATGGCTCAAAATGATTCTTTGATCATTTGATGTATTTTGTGTATTTGAATACTCAAATGAAGTCAATTATGATCTTGGGCTTGTTAAATCCGCTCGAAGACGCTCGATTTGACCATAAACACTCCTGTTTAAGAGTCGATTGATATAAACGCTGATTCGATTAGTCTTGATTAGAATCTGCTTTGATCAAGATTGTGCTTCATTAGTGGAATTTTCAAGGTAATATCAAGTATCATGTTCTATCATTAATATGTGAAGTTTTTTAGTGAATAATATTAATATCTAATTGAATTTATAATTTACATATTAAGTGTAAATTTTGATTTACATACATTTGTATCTATATTTCATTGTATTATATTTTTTAATGATAAATATAAATTAATATTTGTTAAAATCTTGCTCTTATAATTCAATTTAATTATAATTATTTATAATTATAAAATTTTATAATTTTTTATATTATGAAATAATTAATACATATATTTTTAAATATTTATTTATTATATCTTAATTTAAAATTTTATTCTCGATATTTGACTTTTATATATATATATATATATATATATATATATATATATATATATATATATATATATATATATATATTAACATCTGAAAACGTATGTAAATAGATAATTAAAAAATTTATATTTGGTAAGACTTTCTCCAACGTGTTCCATTCCTTCAAGAAATTTAAAATAATAATTTAAAATATAATTGTATCTAGAAAACAGAGAGGAAAGTTTTTCTCCAGCTTCAATAAAATCCAAAGACACACAAGATAAAAGTGTGAATAAATTTTTAATGAAAATCAAAGAAAAACCATAGCAAGAAAAGCTTCCAATGTATTTTAAGAGTATAAAATCTTATATAATTTAATCAGAACGAGGAAGGGACAAATTCTATTTAAACAATGTTGACATGATGTACGATTATCAATAATATTATTACAAATTTAATAAATATAATAAGTTACGATTGAAAAACGCCAAATTACATTTAAGTTGAATATGAAATATAAAAAAATTTTTTGATCATGGTACATGTAAATATATCAATTTAGGATCTTTATTTCTCCTTATTATATGAACATATTTGAGTCATTAAATACATGTAAAAAAAATATCCCATCATCATGATGATTATCATATGATATATTTTGTATTAATGCTCAAATGAAGTCGTAATTTTGAAATCTTGGGAAGATCTCAGATATTTGACTATAAACATTCCACATTTTGAGAACTTTATAATGATATCCCAAAGTTTTGATGATATTTTAAGAGCTGATAAAAACTTTGATCTTGCTTTTAACATCAAAATTCTTTAATAGTATTGGTCATATAATTTATTTTTGATTACATTATTTCAATATCAAAATATAGTCAAATACTTGAAAATAGTAAATTCATCAATGAAATACATATTTTTGAGATACATAGAAAAGAAAATCGTAGAGTGAAAGTTTTTACTAGCTTCGTTTAAATCCAAAGACACACAGATAAAAGTGTGAATAATAAAACTCCAAAATTTTACGGAAAACCTCAAAAGAGAAAACCACGGCCTAGCCCAAGAAAAAAAGCTTCCATGTATCTGTTAAGAGTACAAATCTTCCGACACCGGGATTACGAATCGTATACGAGGAAGGGACAACAGTTGCTAGTAATAGATAATGTTGAAGATGATGTTGACGATAAAGTGGTATGTTGACGATTGACGTGTTGACGAAAGTTGACGACAAGTTGACAGACCGGACGACGAAGTTGACGACAAAGTTGACGGCAAAGTTGACGAGTTGACGATGATGAAATCACGGCGATGGCGGCCCGGGCGGCGGTACGGGTGGCGAATCGCCGAGTGGTGGCATCGAGGGTTTGGAGGATCTTTAGAGCTCTCTCCTCTCTCTGTTTTGGGCCCCTCATATGAGGAATGAGGCTATTGGAGGAGTGGCATCTCTCAGAAATACATGCAAAATCCAACCACTCCCCATCTGACGGCATGATTCCCTTGATATGATATATTTTGTGTATTTGAATGCTCAAATGAAGTTGGAATTTGAAATCTTGGCTTAGATCCGCCGAGAGACGCGATTTGACTATATAAATATTCCACATTTGAGAACTTTTGGGTTTAACTCGATATCCCAAAGTTTCCAATGATATTTTAAGAGCGATCTCGAATTCTTCAACTGATCACTTGCTTTTAACATCAAGATTCGGTTTAATTAATAGTATTTTAAGTCATATCAGTCCCCTATTTTTGGATTACATTATTTCAATCATCCAAAATATATGTCAAATACTTGAAAATAGCAAATTCTAATGAAATTTGAAGGTCCATTAATACATTTTGAGAACGATCTTGAGCAATATTATACTGTGGTCGATGACGCAAAGTGTGCATGCGGGCGAGATTTCGAGGTTATGACCCATCCCAGAGCGCGGAGTTTCGCTGATGGGTGCCTGGGGCTACGCTGCACCGCAGATGGCACTAGCCCGGGCTGGGTCGAATGGGTCGGTCACGCTGGGCTGGCGCTGAATGGATCGCTATCGCGGTTCGCATCGGGTAGATGGTCGCGCTGAACGGCGGAGTCGGGTATGCCCGCGGGTTTTGGCATGGCTACGCTGAGCTGGAACCGGACTGGCTGCCGGCCACGCTAACAGCACGGCGATTTGCGTGGACTACTTTCTCCTGGCTGCGGAGTCTCTGTCTGCTGGATACCGACTGCGCGGTTTCCTGCATTTTTCCCGTGGACGCTTGCTCTTGCTGGCGACAAGGCGCGCCACGCTAATACGCTGGTTTGACGGTTTTTTTCCTAAGGGTCTATAAAATCCCAGAGCTGGAGAAGGCACTTCTTCAACACTCTAGTTTCTTCTTCTTTGAGTCGACCATACGGCAAGGTTCCGCTTTTCCCTCGAAAGAGGTGCACCCGTCACCGGCAGGTTTGAGGCATCAAGACCAGTTCATACAGCGCTTTTTTTCCTCGAAAGAGGTGTCAACTAACCTCCGGATTGCCTGAGGCTATCAAGACCAAACAGAAATTGATTTCTTCTATGGATTCAGGTCGATAATTGCCAAGATGGAAGAGAGTCCATTTGAACAAGGAAAGTTTGTGTGTAATTTCGAGCATCATTGGGAGGAATAGTTTCTCTTTCTCTTTCTTTTGATCTCATGTATGTGCATGTCCTTTTCGATCGAGTAAAAATTTTCATGAGCTGAGTCGAAAAGGTATGCCCAAGAAGAGTGAGTAGCTTCACAAAATTTCATTTTTGATTTTGTTATTTCTCCTCTTTATTTATTCATTATGTATTTTCACGTAATGGCGAGGATAACCCATACGCATGTGACGATATGCCATCCCTTGTCACATAAATAGTTTAATGGTGTTCAAAAATTTCATTTTCCTAATGAGTTTGAAGTCAGAGCTCGCTCACCTCCTCACTGGATATTTTACTATTGAGATGATTCTTCGCGGATTGATTTAGCTCCTCGATTGAGATCTTCAAAGCATGTGGTGTAGCTTTGTCATAATTTTCATTTCGGCTTTAGTGGTCATCGCCGATTTGGTTTCTCTTCAGAGAGCGTGTTACTTTGAACATCAAATACTTGCCGAATGTGTGATTCACATGTGATGCTCAAGGACGTTTCTTATCGCTATAAAGAATTGGATAGAATTTTCACGGATCCATCTAAAATTGGTCTAATGGATTCTTCTTGTGAAAAATGAGTGGGGCCTTCCAAAGATGGGGAAGATTGAATGACCTTCCGATCCATTGCATGTCGAGAATGAGATCTTGACAACTCTTAATATCCCGATGTAGGAAGCTTGCAGATGAGTTACGCCACATTGACAAAATATATAGTTGAAGATAGAATGTTCAAGGTTGGCCTTTCTATCCGTGCGGGAGATCTCATTCTTTTCCACTAAAGAGGTCAAGTAAAGGTGATGAAAGGTCCCTCATATTCATAGGGTTCTTTCAAGAAGCCCACTAAATCGGTGGTGGCAATGTTTCTTCCTAAAGAAAAGAAGACATGTCAAGTGACTACGCCGATATCCTGAAGAAGATGTTCGCCTCAACACCTCCTAGAGTTTATTTCAACTCATGATGGGGAGTTCGTCCGACATTCCTCAAGAGGTGTTAAATCACATATGTAATGGCCAACGCAGATGAATTGGTACGTCTTTCATTCTTCTTCTTTTCTCTTCTTTTCTTTTGTGTAATATTTGTGATGATTTTTTTTATAGGTAACTCAAATATTAGGGCAGATGGCTCATTTGGGTGTCGCTTAGATGAGTGGAATAATTGAATTTGTGAAGATAAAATATGCAAGGCGAAATATGAGAAAGATGAGTATTAAAGAAGTGGCGACTTTGGAGGATCACCGACCGGGTGAACTGAAGCTAGCAAACATGTCGACTTCTCTTTCTCTGGTCGAGGTGGAGCGACTCGTGATGAGCGATTGAGGTGATGAGACTCAAGAGAAAAGACTTAAGGCACTTGCGAGAAGAAAGAACCGGAGAAGAAAGCATTAAAGATCGCCTTTTGAGAAGGAGCATATAATGTCGAAGGAAGCAAAAATATCCTTGAAGGCGGTGGAAGACTTTAAGAACTCCTTGGCTTATCTCGCATACCAAGACCATGTTCGAAGCTCGTAATCATATACTTGATGTTGAAGTGAAGGACTTGGAGCACCAATGTTTAGAGGAGGGCTTCATCCGGGGTTCCTAAAGGAATCCGTTTAGTACATCGCAAGACGGAGCTAGTATTGAGGATCTGCTCACCAAGTATCCCAAGACTCTTCGTCCGATTCGTGAGATGAAGGAGTGAGAGTGAGTCCAAGGGAGTATCTCCTAGTGGTGACGCTGATATCACCAACTTATATGATGTAGCATCACTTGAGGATGCATTTCTTTTTATGTATTGTTATTAGCGTGTATCAGAATCTTGATTCTTTCTTATATCATCATGTTAATGCTATCATTTTTTTATGATACGCTCTTATTTTGTTTTTATCTATCCGGGGTAATTGGTCGGAATATTATAACGCTAACCTGCATGGATGAGGTTGAATTGAATCCACTGTGATTTTAACCTATCCGGTTGTTTGTCATCTTCGCCGATGACATTAACTGTGGAAGAGGTCGAGGAGTCCACCAAGGACCTTTTGACCTATCCCAAGGTTGTCGAGTCTTCGGCGACATTAACCTCATGGAAGAGGTCGTGAGGAGTCCACCAAGGACCTTTTGACCTATCCTGGTTGTTTGTCGACCGATGACATTAACCTCGGAAGAGGTCGGAAAGTCCCCTTGGGATTGATCATGCCCCATTGAGATATAACGTTTCTCAAGTGAGAGGATTAAATGAAGAAGAAATAAGTTTGTAAGAAGAAAGCTATAAATTCATTACTCGATAAGTTCTGATACAATCATAAGATGATTTTAACACGGATATGAGTTTCAAGAGAAATGACATAATACAACAAGTCTTTATCCCACTAAGTTGGCTACATGAAGAGGAAATGATAAAAATAAAATAAAGTTGCAAGAATTACGGAATATTTATTTTGAGATTCTGTGTTCCAAGTTAGGTAAAGTTTTTCCTCAATTTGAGCTTGAAAGTTCGACTTCACCATAGCTATAACCACATATGGGCCATCCCAAAGAGGTGAGAGTTTATTGCGTTGAGGGCCTTTTCCTGCAGCTTCGAGACTTCGTAGGACCAAGTCACCGACAGATATGGGACGAGGTTTTACTCTTCTGTTGAAGTGACGAGCTACCCTTGGTAGAAGCAGTAGGGCCATGAAGTTTCGGAGTAGTCCAGGGCCGAGTTTTTCTTCATTACCATCATGATCGAATAATTGAACTCTTGGACTTGGAACCCCGATATCTATTGGTATAATAGCTTATGTCAAAAAACACAAGTTATGGTGTCTCACCACGCATAGTAAAGCCCAAAGAACATTAGAAGCTCATCAACCCATTGCCCCTCGATGTGTTTTAGTCCTTGAGTATACCATTGGTAGCTTCGCCCATTAGTTTGAGGATGTGCTACAACCGTCATTGAAAAAGATCTTTGCAAAAGGATGTAAAAGACTTTTCCAAGAATTGGGTTCCTTGTCTGATGATCTTTAGAAGACCGAATCGACATACTATATTTTTCTAAACAAATTATTTAGCATTTGCCTCCGTAATTTTAGCGAGTGGTTCGGCTTCCACCCATTTAGTGAAGTAGTCGACGGCTAAAATGATAACTTTACTGATCTTAAAAGGTCCCATGATATCAATCCCCCATGAGCAAAAGGCACGGCTTTGAATGGATGAGAGCTCAGAGGCATGTGAGAGAGGTTAGAGTGCAACCGACAACTTGCACATTTTTTGTGAACTCCAAGGCCTTGTTTCATTATAGACCAATAGAACCCTTGCCTTATAATTTTAAGGGCTGCCCTTCCTCCTAGTGTTCTCCACATATCCTCGAGTGGACCTCTTAATGCATAATCGCCTCTAAGTGAGAGATTTGAGCACGAGAAAGCTCGTTTGTATAGTTCACCTCGATAAAGTTTGAAGCTTATTCTGAGACTAATTGAGAAGTTGTGAAGAGTTCCTTCTTGTAGAAAGACAGATGGGGTCCATCCACAGTGTTCCTTTATCTCATCATTGCTTGAATTACCCATGACCTTGGATACTAAAAAATATATTCTTCAAACATGCTTTCTTAAACAGATCCCCAAGAGATGAAGCAAGCTTAGAGAAGAGCGCCATTCTTCTCTCAAAGATGTGAATGATTTTGATGTGTCTTGAAATGGGCAAGAAGAGACTTCACCAAGTGGAGGTATTATGGGATTATGAGCATTAAAGTTTTCCTCAACTTGGGAGGCATAAGTTGAGAGTCATGTATCAAGTCTTGAGCTTCATCCAATGATGAGTCTCAACCCCGCTATAAGAGCCTCATATTCACCATATTATTATTGCGTGAAATTTTAGTCCATACTCTAGGTATTCACTGGGGAAATAAGATTCTCATTGACCAAGATTTCTAAGCTCCATCAACATAGAGGGTCCATTGAGGGATGAAAAGCATGGTGATAGCTCTCCGAGTTGGGAAGCATTCCACTATAAAGTCTGAAGTACTTGAGACTTTATACAGTGTGCGAGGTAGAAAATTTATATCAAACTCTCCCAATTCTACCACTGATTAACCTCCTGATGCTTCGGAGATGGCCCTTAATGGTAAATGAGTGTAAACACGAGTGAGCTTGGAAGTATGGACAATTTTCGCGAGAAAACTAAAATCAAAGCTATTTTATCCAAGTGGATAACGACTTTCTATATCGAGAGAAACAATAAATTGTTGTCCCATTTTCTCGCACTAAAACCGAGCTTATCATGGGGAAGAGATCAGATATAAGTATAACATCTCACCTTGAATAGGCTTGGATAGTAGGGTGGAGATGCTAAATACCTTTAGTTGCTCAAAAGCATCGACAACACCCACTAAAATTATTATTTTCCCTTTAATATTTTAAAGAATGAATGGCAAGTATCCCCGTAACGGCTAGAAGCGATAACGCAGCAATTCATCCATTCAAATGTTGAACTTCCTTAATATTCTTCTGAGGAGTCATATTTTTTGAGAGCTTTGATTTTCTGGTTGGGTTTCTATCCCACGGTGTTACCATAAAAAAGAAATTTTCCAACGTAACCCCAAAAGCACATTTGGTCTGAGTCGCATGTTATAACGTCAAGAAGGTTAAAGCATATTTCTAAGTCAAATGTGTGATTCTTCCAAGCTTTTCACTAACATGTCATCCACATATACCTATCATACCTAATAGGTCTTTAAAACCTTCATAAGTCATTGATAAGTAGCACCGCATTTTTAACCCAAACGGCATAACTAAATAAACCTTTATATGTTTGAAACGTTGTAGCTTTTCATCATCCATTTTATTTAAAACCGAGTAAGCATCCAAAACCGAGCATTTGATGTCCGATGTAGCATCAACCAATTGATCAATTCGAGGAAGAGGAAAACTATCTTTCTGCAAGCCTTTATATGTAATCAATACACATTCTCCATATTCCATTTTCTTAACCATGACATTTGCTAGCCATGTAATGTACCTCAGATGAATCCCGCTTCTTATTAACTTCTTGCTCAATAGCTGAGGCAATCGTGCAAAACTTCGCTTCTTCTGGATGATCGGTTTGAATGTTGGATCAATCTTGAGGGAGTGCATGATCACATTGGGGTCGACCCCGATATCCGACTCCAAGATGTCTTGATTTGCGCAAGAAGTCTATGTATTTTTTCTTTGTTCTCGAGCATAGATCCCACTTGCACTGCTCGTAATGGTGGTTGGTCATCCATAATGCAGAGCAAGTCTTCTACGTAAGCTTTTGGGGTACTTCTTCATCTCAAAATTAAAATCTTCGATGTTGAAGGTCGGGATGTTTGGTTGTCTGATAACATGATTGTTATCTGCTGATTTCAGCACACCAACCCAACGGGTTGGAAATTTCATCTTAAGATGAGATATCAAGTGATCGAAAATTGATTGGAGGGCCTTCCAAAGATGGCGTTATATATGTCGACCGACTTGACCACCATGAATTGGATTAAATGAGTCACTTGTCGGAAATTCGACAATGGGAAGGGTGATTGTCCCTCTACCGCATGTGATTATCAAACTATAATGGTCCCGCAAATGGGTTGGAGCTTTTCCCAACCCCATGCTAAAGAAATGTGAGTAAAATAAGACATCAACAACTCCATTGTCAATCAAAATTCTCTTAACATTATAGCATGGGTCACCATTATCCGATGACAAGTGGATCTTGATGAGGAACATGTACTCCTTCTAAGTCCGAGTCATTAAAAGTGATGGAATGATCGAGACTTCTTTAACTCGCTCTTCGAGATGGTAATGAGAACTTGATTAGTATTGGTCCTCCCGCAATTGTTTCAATTTCTCCAACCGTTGATGATTATTTTGTTGTTTCTGTGATGATTGTCCCGGTTTCCCCCAAGTTGGAGGTATATTTTTTGAGTCGATTGATTCTTCACAAATCAACGTAGATATCCTCAATGAGCCTCTCAATTTCTTCGGTTTTTCAAGAGTGTCTGACTGAAGTGATAATATTGCTCCCGATTGAATTTGTGGATGTGGCCACTTGATATTTTCTTCATCTCAATAGCCATGGAGGTTAACACGAGATGTGTTCAACGGCGTATTCCTTTTCTGGTTCACGCCGCTGATATGGGGTCGGAGGGAGATCACGACCACCTTGTTGCTTCTTTTGATGGGACGTCCGCGATTCCGGGTGCTTTTACGCTTTTCCGCCGATCAAATTGGCATATTAATAGCCTCATCGCCAGAGATTTGTGCTACAAGATGAAAAGTCGGCATATGACCTGTCTGCAAGGATGAATAAAAGGCTGACCTGAGTCCTCCAAGAAAACTCCTCTTAATAGTTCGTGGTCTACCTGTGTATTTGGCGAAGCTTCTAAGGAGAACCTGGAAGTATTCCTTAAGTGATTCCCTCATTTTGATGAATGCCTGAGAGATGAGAGGAATCTTTAATGATCCTCGAATGAACTGTACAAAAATCTTGAAGTTCGTCAAAGGTATGGATGGATTGAAGGGAGTGAGAACCAAGTGCAGCTTGTCCCTGAGGGTAACCGGAAAGACATGACAAAGCAAAGGTCGAGCTCGGGATATGCATGATAGTCCCAGTAATGGTCGATGTGTTCATGTGGCCCCATCATAGAATCAATGAAGCTTGAAACCCACGAGAATAGATGAATAGCTTCAAATTTAAAGGTGAGGATTCTCATGCGGTGAGGGGAAGATGATTTCTATCGGAGGTGAATTCATCGCATTAAGCCGTAATTGACGATATATGACATGGGTCAGACGAGAATATGTCAAGCTACCAAGAATTGGTGGATTAGCAATGGGTTGAGTGCACGATGGATGAGTAGAACTAATGTCAAGGAGATGATCACGCTCTACCGGAGGAACTTCACAAGAAAATTAGCATTTTGACCTCTAACGATCGATCTTGGGGAGATGGTCGTGTGTTCCTCAAAAGTCGGATCATTTTGAGACTCTTCCATTCACACACGATCCAAAGAGATTTCACGCCCTTCACCCGCGGTCACGCTATCGAGGGGAAGTGTGAAGGTTGATCCTTGGTTCAAGGATTGGTGAGTGACCTGAGTTGGAGCAGGTCTGAGTGTCGTCATGGCCATAACGAGGTGTTCACGAATTGATTGAAGGTTCGCTTCCACTGACGCCCAAACCTCAAAACCGGCCAAGAGAGTGAAAGTTTCGTAAATCCAAAGACACAATGTATAAAAGTGTGAATAATAAAACTCCAAAATTTTATGAAAAATCAAAAGAGGGAAAATCACTGGCCCAGCCCAAGAAAAGCTTCCACTATGTATCTTTAAGAGTACAAAATCTTCCGACACGGATAATCGATATATGAGAAGGGACAACAACAAGAATGACAATGTTGACGATGATTAATGTTGTCGATGGACAAGTGACCAAAGTTGACAAGTCGACGACAAAGTTGACGCAAAGTTGACGAATGGACGAGACCGAGATGGATGGCGATGACTGGCGGGCACATGGCGTCGCGGTGGTTGACTAATCGTCGAAAGTGGAGGCGACAGTTTGAGGATCTTGAGCTCCTCTCTCTTGGGTCCCCCCCTCATACGAGGAATGGGACTATTTATAGATGGAGGAGACATCTCAGAATACATGCAAAATCAACCACTCCTCCATCTGGACGCCATGATGATTCCCTGATCATATGATATATTTTGTATTTGAATGCTCAAATGAAGTCAATTTTGAAATCTTATTAGATTCGTCGAGATTTGACTATAAACATTCCACATTTTGAGAACTTTGGGGTTTAACCGATATCCCAAAGTTCCAATGATATTTTAAGAGCTGATCTCACCGCCAACTTCACCGCTTTTAACATTTTTCACTAACAAAGATTTTAAGTCATATCAATAATTAATAATTTAAGTATCTTAAAAATAAAATTTAAATATAGGTATAATAATTTAAGTATCTTAAAAATAAAATTTAATTATATAGGATTAATTACGATTTATCATTTATATAATAAAAATTTAATGAGTAATTTATAATTTATATTAACTTAAAAATAATAATAATATATAATCGTCCGCTTATCAGAACTTACCTACATAAAGTAAAACGCTATTTATATGCAATTATTATTTTAAATTGTTTTGTATCTAAGTTATATATAAATATATATAAATCACTCATTTAATGAACGACTTTTATATAAATAGCAAATAAGTCGTCCGGGACGAGTATGCCATATTTAAATTATTAATTTTATTTTAAGCTATACTTATTTTAAAAATTTCTTTCTCGCCTTTCCCATTCCTCGCAAGGCCACGAGACATCTCCTGCTAAAATGGCGGCAGATATGAGCAGGGTTCTTGTGATCGGAAGCACGGGCTACTTCGGCAAGTTCATGGTAGATGCCAGCGTGCGACTTGGTCATCCCACCTTTGCCCTACTGCGTGAGAGCACGCAGGCCTCCGACCCTCAGAAGGCCAAACTTATCGAGTCCTTCAAGTCTCGCGGCGTCAATCTTATCTATGTAAGTTGTCCTACACCACTTTTGCAGGATCTCTTCAACTGATTGAGCGCGCACGCAGGGGGATATTTACGAGAAGGAGAAGCTGGTGGCCACATTGAAGCAGGTGGATGTCGTGATCTGCTCGCTGAGCCATCGTTCGCCATTTGTATGAGGATGAGGTCATGCTCATCCTGGCAATCAAAGAAGCCGGGAATATTAAGGTGCGTATGTTCTAGATTTTTGATAACCTTTTTATTATCACCAGTTGGAAGAACCCGCTTGGAGTTGGTTTAGGTTCCGCCTTAAATTTCGGAACATATTCTTCGTAAGTCTATTAAGTTGCTTGGTATCTTATTAACGACTGAGAGTAAGATGTGTGTCAAAGTGCTTGAAATTGTGGAATTTAGAATCGAATTTTTGGGGCATTATTAGATTTTATTATAAGAGATCCATTTACTATTACCTCAAGCAGATCCAATAGAGAAGTGATTGTGTGGTATGGCAATTAATAAAAACAAATCTTCAGGACCAAAAATGTTTCTTCATGTGATTTTCATTGATCTAGAGGAGGTTTATGATGGGGAAGTGGCTGATAGGTTACAATGTTGGTGGAGAGGTGGTAGGATTAAGGTTGGTGGAAGGCTAAAGAAAATTTTGGCTTATTTAGAGTTTTTGGATAGGATTCTAGTTGATTTTTTATGCCAGGAAGAATGAAAATGAAAGTGATTTTGTATTTTGTACTGATGAAACTAATACAAAACATCTAAAGAGCAGGAAAAGTTTTTATTGGTCTAGGGAAGGTTTAGGATGAGAATGTGGTTAATATGTTTTAATGTTAAAGGAAACGTGATGGAAAAGCTAAGGTAGGTGGAAGGCTACAGGAAATCTTAGTTTTATGGGTTTCAAATAGATTTTCGGCTAAGAATTTTTTGTAGTGGATTATTAGATTTTCTTTGATGAAAAAGGATGAGGACCTCCAGACTAGAAGTTTAAGATGGTAGCTTTCTAATGGAGATGATTGTAAGTCAATGGAATATTTTGGATAGAAGTTTATGAATTCTTTATGTTAACTAATCACAATAATGGGACAATAGGAGTTAGGATTTTGTGGAAGGGGTATAACTTAATTTTTGTAAGGGTTTGATTCAAGGCTCTGGGAAGGTGCATTAATGAGCCCGCTTAAAGATTCTTATGCAACTCAAAATAGGAAAATGTGCAGTGAAAGGTAACATTGATACTGAAGTTAAAAATACTGAAGTTAAATGGGGCTTAGGGTTATCGAAATATGTATCTAAGGTAGATGGGTAAGCCAAACGCATTTAATGGAGGATTACATTTTTTATGTATTTATGGAGAGGTTATAAGCCATCTTCAAAATCATATGCAGATGTTTGATCCTATTCTTTGTTTAATAAGATTTGTTTAACAAATTTTCAGGTTGACTGAATTCTCATCTCTATGATTAAACCTATCATCAATGTTTTATAATTCATGCAAAATGATCATACTGAATTAGATGAGAATTTGACACATACATATATTCATCACCTATATTTTGTTGTTGTTGTTATAATTCATGCAAAACTCTAAATCTTCTTATCTCCTTCCATCAATAATAGATGGATATCTTCTGATAGGTAGAGGGACTACTTTATGATTATGGATTTTAGGTTGTCTTAGGCTGTATCTAGTTTTTAAAATTCATTTCATTTTTATCATATTAGAATTTCTCACCAAAGTATTTGTTCTTCCTTTTAGAAGTCATTTCAATAAATGTTGGCCTTTTTTTATTATTTTATTTTTGTAAAACTAGTTATTTGATATCCGTCCAAGTTTTGATAATCAAAGAAATCATTCAGTTCTTTGAACAAGTCTATTTTCTTAATGTTATATTTGTTATGTACGTTGAAGGTTCAAAATTGGGTTTAGTCTTGAAATCATTTTGCGATGTAAGGGTATGTAGGATTGCAAACAAATAATATTGAGTCGAGTATTTTCAAAAAAAATGAAAATTCCAAAATGAGCAAATTGAAGAAGAAAATTTTTTATATCATGAATAATGCTTGACTAAAAGAATTTTCGAGGAGTGAGCCACAATGGGCCGCTTAAATCACATACTCTTTTTAGATAGATTAGAACATTTGACAAATCTTTTTTAGTTTTATAATTACGCAAATCATATATATATATATATATTTAAAAATATAAAATAAAAGAAAACAAAAAGGTGCTTATCCTATAATGAATTGCTAGCATATAAATTTTTTTCTTAGAGTTCTTAAGCATTTATTAATAATATTTTCATTAATGAAGATTAGCATGCATAAAAATACTTAATCAAGAGTAAACATCAAGAAAATCTAACTTTAATTTTCACATTTTTAAACTACATTTAATAGATTGCATGAAATATATCTTCGTGATTATATTGTATGAACTCTTGTATATCAAAAGGGTGGGGTAGGCTTGAAGATGGGATTATTGGCTTTTATGTGGTTTTCATTGCTTTGACTAGCAAATTAATCATAGATTGCCAATATAGCATGCGAATGAGATTTCTTCAACACAATTTTTTTTGTCAAAATAAAAGGAATTTAATATCTAAGAAATAAATAAATATTACATATTGTCGGCTAAAACCAACCAGTAGTAGAGTGAAAGTTTAGCCTTTTGTGAAATCCACATACACGTATTTAAAGATGAACAAGAAAACCCAAATTTTACGGGAAAATCTCGAAAGGAGGAAAAATCACTGGCCTAAAAATCTTCCACTATGTATCTGCTGAGTACAAAATCTTCCGATAACGGATTACAGAGATACGGAGAACAACATATACCATTCGCAGAATAGCTAACAGAAGAGATGATGGTGAATATGGACATCGACCGATGCGTCGCCATGATGGAGAGGCGAGATTAACGACGCGAGCCACGCGGCCGTGGGCGTGGTCGACGTCCGAGTGGTGGCAGGATTGTGCTTGGAGAATCTTTTCCTCTCTCTCTTCCCCCCTCATAGAAATGAGCTATTTATGATCGGCGAGCGCTCAGAATACATGTAAAATGAACCACTCTTCCATCTGGATGGCTCTGATGATTCCCTGATCATAAGATGTATTTTGTGTATTTGAATGCTCAAATGAAGTCATAATTATGAGATTTTGGGCTCGTTAGATCCGACGACGCCGACCGACTATAAACACTCGTTATTTTAACCGACATCCAGTTTCCAATGATATTTTAAGTGTTTGATCTCACCGTTCAACTTCTGGATTGCTTTTAGCATCAAGATTGCTTGACTAGAAGTATTTTAAGTCATATCAGTTCTTTTTTGACATTATCTCAATCAT
The DNA here is from genome assembly GCA_021442155.1 of Cymbidium sinense. Classification (NCBI taxonomy): domain Eukaryota; kingdom Viridiplantae; phylum Streptophyta; class Magnoliopsida; order Asparagales; family Orchidaceae; genus Cymbidium; species Cymbidium sinense. The sequence continues at coordinate 73,909 of JAKCPB010000746.1, read as the reverse complement.
CCAAAAATATATATGTCAAATCTTGAAAATAGCAAATTCTTCAATAAAATTTAGGTCCATTAAACACACATTTTGAGAGAACACAAGATTACGACAATAGACGCGATGTGCAAGGATGCGTGTGATTTCGGTTCACACATCCCGAATAACGGGCCGCGAGTGCTGGCACACGCTACACCCATATGGCGATCATGGCGCAGACGCTCGCTACGGGCACGCGCGGGCGCGATAAGGTCGCGGCGTATGCGGGCGCAGCGATGGCCAGCTGTCACTAAGGAGCGCTGGCCGCGGTCAGCGCTGAGCTCACGACGAATGTGCCGACGAGATCGAGCTCGCCAGAGCGATCGCGCGGTCACAGCGTCGTTGAATGGACGCGGAGTCGGTCAAGCCGAATGGCCGGAGAGAAGCGGCGCACTGCTACGCCCGGGCATGACAGCATACGTCCGCTGGACTGGCTAAACTTTGTTTACCGCTCACCGCTTTGAGCGGTTTTGGACGGTTTTGATGATTTTGACATTTTGCCCATGGTCTATAAAACCCCTGCTGGGAAAGACATTCTCTTCTTTTGAAGGTCGCTTGAGGCGATCAAGACCCGTAGCTCACGCAAGAATGCTCCATTTTCCTCGAAGAGGATTTAACGACCTCGCCTAACGACGGGTTCTGAGGCGACCAGACGTATCACTGCGCTCCGCTTTCGAAGAGGTCAACTAACCTCGACCGGAGGCGATCAAGTTAGCTCAGGTCAGTTTTCCTCGAAGAGGCGACCGACCTCGCCGAACCGACCGGTTGAGGCGATCAAGACGTAGTTCATAATCGCAGTTTTCTCGAAGAGGTGTCAACTAACCTCGGACCAACCTGGAGGTGATTAAAGGAATTCATAGCTCGCCTCGAAAGAGGCGACCGACCTCGTCGACCGTGAGGGCGATCAAGAGTAGTTCATACGAAGTTCCGCTTTCGAAGAGGTGTAACTAACCTCGCTTGACCGACTGGCGGAGTAAAGCGACCGTGATGGCAGTTTCCTCGAAGAGCGATCAATGACCGGTGACATCAAGACTGGCTCATACGGCTGCTCCCGCCTCGAAAGAGGTAATAACCAACCTCGCCGACCGACCGCCGAGGCCATCGCGTAGTCATACATGCGCTCCGCTTTTCGAAAGAGGCGTTAATCGACTCCGACCGACCGGGTTCAGGCGATCAAGATCGCATCGCGACGCAAGCTCCAGTTTTCTCGAAGGTGTCAATTAACCACCACCGTCGGAGGTGATGATCCACGATAACCGCGACGTGATGACGGTGGCGTACGCCGAAGCCGCGATGAATGCAATGGTGGATGACGAAGGCGGATGCTGAGATGGCGATGTTGGTGGTGAGCCGGAGATTGTCACGAAGCGGTGGCGATGACGGTACGGCCGGTCAGGCCAGCAATGAATCGGCGATGGCGTCAGAATGGCGGTGATGACCGGCGATGGTGATCAGCGATCGACGATAATGACGTACGGCGGCGGGTCCGTGCGATCGACAAGCGGGTTAGTGGTGGTCAAGAATCAACCACGATGGCATGACCAGGCGATCGCGATGACCGCCGACGAGTGACCGGATAATATCGGCGAGACCGGATGCAAACAATCGAAATCAAAATAGTAATTACGCGATCGACTAGTGGCGGATGACCGCTGAGCGTGATCGCGAGATTGCCGATGGATATGGCGTGGACCGCGACCCATGCGCGTGCAAATGGTATGTACCACGGGGGTGGCGAATACAAGTAATGACGCATAATCGGCCGCCTGATGCGGAACCAACGATGATGGTGACCGCAGAGGCCAAAGCCGCGGTGACCGATGGTTGGCGCCGACCGGGTGAGCCGGGCGAACGGCAATATATGGACGCGCATCGGTAAGCGGGATGACCGCGACGATGGTGGTGGCGAGATCGCCGCACGGTCAAGCTGACCGCGTGGCGGCCGGTGACGGCAGCGGCACCGATCAGAATGACGGCATTGGCTAGTCTGGATGATCGACCGATGGTGACCGGCGAGATGCCGGCATGGTCGGCTTTTCTATCCGGTTGTTTGTGAGCACTCAACGACGTTAACAGAGGTCAATAATCAATGGCGATTTTGACCTATCCATGTTAGAGGAAAATTTTAACATATTTAAGATGTGAGAATCCGAATTTTAATCATCCTTGTCGAGTCTTCGTCACGACGCAACCGTGCGAAGAAATAATCAACCGGCGAGATTTTGACCATCCGAGGTTGCCAAAATGTTACCCGGACGCTAACCGCATGGAAGAGGTTGAATACCGGCGATTTTGACCTATTGTTTCGCGCCGATGACGCTACTGGGAAGAGGTTGAATCAACTGTGGGATTTTGACCTATCCGAGGTTGGTGTGTTACACGTTAACTGCATGAATTTGAATCCGCTAAAATTTTTGACCTATCCGGTTGTTATCATGTTATCCACGCTAACCGTATGGAAGTAATTCAAAGATTTTTTGATATCAGTTGTTTGTTAATCTTCTCTTTAACTCAGATTAAAGATCGAATTAAATTCATATTTTGACCCATCAGGTTTTAAAATATGACGACGTAACTGTATCGAATCAAAACATCCTTTGTGGTAGCAAAGTTGCCTTAACCTTGGTCTTTTCATCGGTAGATTGCTTCTCTAATTGATAATGAGTTAGATATCCGTAATATTGATTTGGATAATCTTTTGAGATTAAGAGTCGCTCCGACAAATAAAGGAATGAAGTTTGATGAATCTTCATTCTTCGCCATCTTTAAAAGCTTGAAATGCTCCACCTCTATGGTTTGATCTGTTGGGAAACTTGTCATCATACAAGATGAAATAATCGCTTCCACGACGGCCAAACAACATGCTTAAAAAACAGAAGAGTGAAAGTTTAAATTTTGGAAATCCAACACACACACAAGTATTTAAAGAAACAAAAATCCAATTTTATGGAAAATCTCAAAAGAGGAAAATCACGGCCTAGCCCAAGAAAAAATCTTCCACTATGTATCCGTTTAGTACAAAATCTTCGATAACGGATTGATTGCATACGGAAAACAACAATTATAATCCGCGGTGGTAACGACTAAGCAGCGAGATGATAGTGAACATCGACCTTGAAGGTCGTCATGATGGAGACCGATAGAGATTGATGATCGGGATCAGGCGCGTGGTTGATGATCACGAGTGGTGGTTGGATTGTGCGAGAATCTTCGGAGCTCTCCTCTCTTCTGACCTCCCTCATGAGAAATGAGTTATTTATAGGGATGACGCCTCTATAAATACATGCAAAATCGAACCACTCCTCTCCATCTGAATGATGATTCCCTTGATCATATGATGTATTGTGTATTTGAATGCTCAAATGAAGTCGAATTATGAGATCTTGGGCTCGTTAGATCCGGCCACAAGACGCCGATTTGACTATAAAACTCCACTGAGAGTTATTTAGGGATTTAACCCGACATCCCGTGAGTTTTCAAGGATATTTTAAGTGTTTGATCTCAACCGGCCAACTTCGACTTGCAAAGATCAAGATTCGACTAGTAGTATTTTAAATGCCATATCACATATAATTTGAAGATGCTTTATTAATGATGCAGAAGATCTAATTCTATTAAAACAACAAGTAATTTGGTGGATAAAATCTTAGTTAACAAGTTCTGGATTGTGTAAGGTTTTGACTTAATGTATTAGTAGTGTTTATTTAATTTTTTATTTATTTTCACTCTCTTTAAAGTAAAGGATATGGGGTTTTGGATGACTTTGTTTTGGATACCAAAAGGGTGAGGTATGTTTTAATGTTGGTTGAGATATAGTGGAAAGATTGATGGAAGGCTGGGGAAAATGTTACTAGTTTATGGTTTGAAAATAAATTTTTTGAGACTTTCTTGTAGTAGATGTATTTTCTTAATGGGAAAGTGTGAGGATCTCTATATAAGAGGTTTGAGATGTTAGCTAACTATGGAGGCAATTTTAGGTCAATTGGATATGTGAGTAGACAATTATGAATTCTTATGTGGACTAATCATAAAAAGGTGAAAGATAAGAGTTAGGGTCTTGTGGAAGGGTGTGACTACATTTTTTTTGTAAAAGTTGTTTAAGGTTTTGAAAATGTAGTAGAGATACAAGAGAACATGCTTAGAGAGAGATATATATATCACAAACCTTAATAATTTGCAAATTAAATCAAATGTTGATAGATATTAACACCTTATAGTCATTGTTTAATGCACTCGAATTGAGGTGAAGAGCATCCAAGGCTTAAGCTTTACTGTCCAAGATTTACACTTTTACAGACGCTTTTAATTAATGCTTCGAGACGCCAGATTGTGCCTATTTTATTTTATAAATAATAATTATAACTAATTTATTATAATTTATTTTATGAATTATTATACATATTTATCTATTTACCTCAACATCTCAATGAGTTTGAGTTCTCAATTTGAGCAATACATCTCTCCTAAATCATTCTAAATCTTGTAAGTTAGCTTTTTTTCTCCAAGCATGTTGATTCCTAATATTTTTTAAAAAAATAAAAAAATGCTCGCATCCCCTCTTCATTCGGAAACCACAAAGGAGCAACGCTTTTTTTCCCCACTCCTCACTCTCCTCCCCTGGCCAAAACCGCTTCCTCCAAATCATTTTTTAACAATAATTAACGGGAGGTTCAAAAAAAAGAGAAAAGACAACAAAACGACGCTTCCTCTAAAAAACAACCGCCAGGGCACTATCCTTTATTCTCTGGCTGATGCTCTCTCTCTCTCATCGGTGGTTCTTCCTCTATCTCTCCCGCTTGCACTCTACATACAATGGAAGCTAGGAAGCCAAGGACTGAATTGTAGTTGCCCAAGATGAAGACCAGAAACCGCTTTCTTCTCCTTCCGCTCCGCTTCTACTGGAAACCATCACCATCGAGGAGAAAAAGAGAGATGACCTTGCAAAGGATTTAGATTAAATCCTACTTAAAAATCCTGCTACCAAACAACCCTGATGGCGTGAATCCGTCGCTATTGAGAGGGTTAGTGACATAAGCCATCGGTTGTCAAAGAATGGGGATAGGATCCGTAAGTAAGGTGGTTGTCTAAGTCGGCTCGTGGAATACGGCATTCTCCTGCACGCTTTGACGAGTGGTAGCCGCCGTCGCCGAAGTGAGGAAGTCGCAATGTGTACCTCAAAGTGAGAGCACCTTGCTCGGATAAAGCATCTTGAAGTCAATGGAGACGAGGCGTGATCCGTAAGGAGCGAAGTGAAAAAAAAAGGAGAACACGGTTTGCAGTGATAAAGTGGAGGGACTTGACAGTCAAGATGAAAGTCTCATGAGAAAGAGCAAGGGCAAGAAGACTGAGCAAAGAAGTGAGGTCATCTGTAACTGATTATTTCCATGTATATAAGGGTGGTGAAAATAACTTGAAGAAAGCGTTATTGACTGGTCCAGTTCTTCACCCTCTTCTTGCGAGTACATACACAGATGTCTTGCTAGATTATTGGGATTTTTACATACATACCACAGCAAACCATCTAATTTACTCATTAACACATAAAACTTTAATATTACTCGTATACCACGCTAAACATTGCCGTAACTCATTTTTACTATTCCGTTGCAAAGCGGAGACTAAACGTGAAGACGGACTCATTTCAGCATTGCTCGTCGAACGCTTCGCTCCTCGCGCTTTTTGCTCCTCTTGCTTTTGTTGCTCGCATTTCGATTCGAGGTTTCGCTCCTCTTGTTTAAATTAAACAACCAGAACCCCTTGCCGAGATCCTCGAGACCTTAATCCGGTTTGAGAAAATTATCAACCCCGAAAACAACTTCATTCCGGTTTGTGGTCGCTTCTCGACTCGGTTTATTATGCTTTTCTTTATCAAATGATTAGTGATTGTTTGAAGATTTTTGTCATTTTTGGAGGAAGATTGAGAAACTAATTGCCTCTATCTATATGTTTGTTTTTTATTTCTTATGCTGGTACTCTCATTTGGAGCTCATTTTGTTTAGATAATCACCTATGCTTATCATAGTTAATTATTTCATTTGCTAGTTCAAGTGGATACCTGAAATACTAGAAATTCTTTAACATAAATCACTATGTGTCCCCATATTGCATCTTTAGTTTTACGTTATCTATCAAAGCTCTTATTTTCATTGCCAATTTATAACTTATCATATTCCAAAAGATAAAGTTTTCTATGGAAGCCTCATATTGGTTCATCCTTATGTATAGCTTTCCATTAAAATGCTCTAGTCATGGAGGAGTTCTACATTTATGAAGTTTATGAAAGCTTTTGAAGGTTCTTGCACCAATGCCATTTAATATTGGTTTTAAATAACAATATGCCATCCTCTATTATTTTAGTAAAGGAACCCATCTGCTTTTACACCTTATAAAGTTTGGTTTGAAAAGTGTTTGTGTAATTTCTTATAGACATATACTGATGAAGTCTCCTCAGTCTAAGCGAGTCTCTTTTATAAATGAACTTGTTGAGTTTGGATCAAGTCAAACTTGCCACTTAGTGTTTCATATAAAGTGTGTGTTTCATTTTGGTTTACACAAACAAATTTCTTCATATATTTCAGTTGAGTTACCCATATTTGTTCATAACAAATATTTATATGTATAGTGTCAAGCTTCAAACATGAATCATCGCATTGTTTTGAAGTTTGGTTATTGATCAGTGAGAAATCAATTTAAAAAATATGAAGGTGGAAACAAAAGACTTTGAAGCTTGATAAAGATTTAATCAACTTATTTGTACTTAGAAGAAGTTATGTTAATTTTCTGAAAGATCATGCATTCAATTACATTCTCATATTCGGGGACGCCACCATGAGTACAAACTTATAAGTTCGATATTGATTTGGCGTAATTATTCAAATTTCAATGAAGATCGATGGTTAAGTCATTTCAATACAAAATGAGTTGTAGAATATGCCTATATGTTTAGTAAACACCCAAGTAAAAGATGATTTAGTTGAAGAATGTAATGAAATTATTAAAGAAGAGACAATGCTTTACATATCGGTTCATGTTTTGAAGATGTTATAGCTTAAAACAAGCGCCAGACCAAGCAATTGAATAATTTGAGTGAAGATTAAAGCGAGTGATAAAACTGAGTTATAGAATTTGTGCAATCGAGGTGCCCATGGAGGATAAGAGCCTTTGTGTGTGACGGTCACATTTCATGAGGAAGCTAGAAAGTGCACATTTATGCCCATGAGTCAATAGAAATGGAAATAAACAAGAACTTCTAGTTGGGTGGCTCTAAATAAAAGATATTGTGAAAAGAATCGATATACCCTAAGTGATCAATAATACCAGAAAGTTCATATGGATTATCACTCCCTTATATGCGCTATGCTCAGGGAATTAACGAGAGCTCGATTGGATCGATGAACTACAAGTGGGTACCGACATTAGAGCGAACTCTTTGCAGAACTGTGTTCTCATATCACATACACGCATGATATGGTTGACAATTCAGAGGACCAATGATTTTTTTTATTTTGTTTGGCTTTAACATGAAAATTTGTATGAAAAGTACATTCTGTTGTTATAATGTGTAATGCAAGATTATTATAATTATGTAATTTAAAAAGTTTTATATTATTAATATCAGTACTATGCCAACACAAAATTTGACAAACCAAAGTATTTTTCTTAAAATTAGAAAGAAAGCAAAGAAATAGAAATTCTCCTGAATGGAAAATGATTTGTAGGAAAGTACAGTTAACACAAATTCGACAACCCAAAGGTTCATTTGGAACTTTTATTTCATCTCAAATATTTCCAACACAAATTTGACATGATTTCACATCTTTTAAATTATTATAATTATATAACTATATTGAGATTGTCTTTTTGTAGATGCATACTAACTTCGGTGATTTGATTGCATTAAGGATTTAATATCTAAGAATTTAAGTTCATGAAAAGTTATATTCACATCTTCACCCTAATTAATATAAAGGAATCGACATGTATTCCTCAGAAACAAGTTAAAAGCCTCAACAATTCCCAAGCTTGAATTCATGTATTCATGAACTACGTGAATTCATGTATTACGCAGTAAGATTGCAAATTATTGTCAACCGAAAAATATTCTTTTATTTAAAACCAAGATTCGCTTACTCAAAGATGTGTTCACAATACATTAAGATACTATAATAAACCAACTTAAGACATCACCATCGCTTGCAAAACTAACTTAAGAATGAAGAAAAACATTGCAATAAATTAGCATTCCCATTATAATCTTGTTTTGTTTTGAGAGGATCTCAAGTTTCTCGGTTCTCCTAAAAGACGCTGATTGGTTCTCAATATCATACAATGCATTGTCGCCATTTAACCACTTGAAGTAGCCAATCCTCATTTGTTCGATTTTGTGGATCTTAAAACTTTTACCTTACTGGGATGTGTATAAGACACTGTAAGCAACCGACATGACTGATATTCAACGTTCGCCTGTGAAGATTCATTTGTGCTCATTGATGGTTTTCATGAAAGATTATTAGCATCTTGATATAAAGTTTTAAATCAGAATGATCAACAACCATCACGAGTATAACCAGTAAGCAGAATGATCAAGTTGTTAAAATTAAAAGGTGATTTTATTACCCACGCCAGAGATGGCCAAAGGGATTCTCACTTAATTGACAAATATTATAGAATTCGAAGTGCCTTCAAAGTTATGACTTCCTTGATGGAAAAAAAACAAGTAAAATGATCATAAACCCAATCCAACACACCAACCTAAGTGCCTTCAAAGTTATGACTTCTTTGATGTTTATATTAATGTTATTAGGTCATTCATAATTCAAAAAAAAAAAAGTTAGAAACGCTTGTACTTAAGGGATTCTCACTAGTCAAACTAACCAGACAAATGATAAGAAATTCTCCATTTTCAATAATGTCTTTGATCAATCATAATTCATAAGAAGAGATATTTAGTACTCTAGATGAATGGAATACGAGGATATAATAGAACCGGTAAGTACAATTGTTGAGTCACAAAGACATAGTAAAATTGAATTGTATTACTGTAGTGTCATATGTGTTCTTTCGGTTTCATGTCTCCAACGCCTAGAGTTGATTTTTTGCAATAAATGGTGGGACCCGACCTAATGTTCTTTTCAGAAAAGCTATAGCATTAACCTGGGCTTATCAAAGCTATATCACAAAATCTTAATGATGAAGTAGTACCGAATTAGATGAGTAATTGTGAAATGTGAGATAAATAAGACCATGATGCTTCTTAAGAGTCATAAGTTATACCACACACAACTTTCAAAAGATTTTAATTCCTGAGCATATTGAAATGCATACGATATAATGCCATGAGTACCACAAAGGAAGATTTACCATTTGAATTTAAGAATGTATACCTTCTTAATAAAAAAAGTTCTCAAAATAATAGAAAATACATGATACAATCATCATGCTTATACTAGAAGATTATGTTTACACAAGTAAGATCAATAATATCCTCTTAGCACACATCCCATTATCCTAATATTTGGGACATCGCATCAATAATATCTTATCCACTCATCGTGGACCATATTAATCCAAACCGCAAAACTTGACATATTCCATTTGTGATACTTATGAAGAATACGAGGTTTGATATTTTTATTTTTGTAAAAGTTAAATCATGACCAAAATGCAATGGTGATTTCTATATGCAAAACCAAAAATAAGAACTACTAAAAAAATTGAAAACAAAGGTAAAGATAAGATGTGTGGGAGAGCGCGATGATAAAAGGTAGATAATAAAAAATCAACGAGTAATAAAGGAACATGCGTTTTTTCATGCTAAAAAATAGTAAGAAGTAGACCAAAGAACAATGATACCACTTTTACCAAGTAACAACTCGCATAACTGAAGTACCTTGGTTAGTGGTTTTCTCCCACAAGCAACCAAGATTTAATTGGAACCGAACAAGAGGAGCGTAAAACGAGAGGTATTCAATTGGAACCAGCAAGAGGAGTAGACGCTGAGATTCTTCCTCTTCCACCGACCAAAATAATGAGGAAAAATGCACGAGCAAACAGAAATGCAAGAGGCGAGAGGAGCAAAACGCGAAGAGTGAGGAGAAACGCCGACCAACGAGATACCAAATGAGTTCGTCTCCACCAACGCTTCGGAATGGTAAAATGAGACACTATTTCGTGGTATGTAATATTAAAATTTTATGTTAAATGAGTAAATTAGATGGTCTGGAGTGGTATGTATGTAAAAACCCCTTGATTATTTTGAGAGGAAACTGATACATTACCAAAAGTTATTTTGGGTTGAAGAGAGATACCAGAAGATCCTTGATGTCTTTCCATAAATCACTTTAGAGATATATGAAAAATGGCAAGGAATAAAAGATCTTTCCTCTCTCTCTCTCTCTCTCTTCAGCCAAAAAAAAAGAAAAGAAAAAAAGGGGACTCCTCCTCTCTCTCTCTCTCTCTCTCTTGCTCTCTATCTCTTTGCATGGTTTATAAAAACATGTAAAAACAAGGAAAAAAAGAAAGAAGAAAAGAGAAAAGTGAATATATTGCATCACTTCATCGAGAAAAAAGAAAATTTTAATATTTGAATGTGTGAAAATTATATGCATATATATGTGCTAGGGCATATGGTTTGAAGATCTATGGAAAGAAGACACCACTACACTAATTGTACAGACTAGAGCTAAACAAATTGTTAAATGTTGCTCCCCTATGCTGAAATGTTGATGAAATTTCGTCAAAATTTGGGATAGAAAAAAAAAGAGGAGACTTAAATATGTGAAAATTATATATGTTTGCTATATGCAGGTGATCGAAGATCCCACTAATGCTCAATAGGACTTAGTAATGAAGACGCTAAAAGAAAGATATCATTCACACGCCACTAAGCATCGTAAGCAAAATAGCGATGTTCTCCTACTATGACGCCTAATATCAAATCAATTTCACAAATTTTTCTTAAACTTAAAATTTATTGGATATTAATTTAAATATGAAACCTGAAGTCCAAAAAAATTTTACATACAACAACAACAAGCCTTAATCCCACTAGGTGGGGTCAGCTACATGAATCCTTCGTCTCCATTGTGTTCTATTATGTGTCAAATTCTCATTTAATTCAAGTATACTAAGATCATTTTTATACATCTTAACCAAGTCTTTTAGTCTACCTCTACCTTTCTTAACATAAGGCAAATCTAATGCATCTACTCTCCTAATCGTCATCTGACTACGACGCTTTATGTAAAACCATCTAATGTGACTCTCCCTAATCTTATCTACCACCTGAGCTACTCCAACTTTTTCCAACATACTCATTTTGCATTCTATCTCGGGTAAAGCCACTCATCCAGAGCATCCTCATCTCTCAGTAACACTTAACTTAGTCTTATGTTTCTTTTATTGGCCAACATTTGCACCATAAGTCATCGTGTCTTACCACCATCTTATAAAATTTTTTCCTTAAGTTTAAGCTTTAACTTTTCTATCACATAATAAAGCCGATGCATTCCTCCACTTCAACCATCCAACTTGAATTCTACTAATAACATCTCCATCTATTTCACCATCATTTTGAACAATAGAGCCTAAATATCTCAATCGCCACTCTTTAATGACTTGATCACCTAAAGTCACAACACTACCACTAAAACTTCTACAACTAAAATTACACTCCATATATTCGCTTAGATCTACTTAAACTAAAAACCTTTAGACTCTAAAGTTGACCTCCATAATTCAAGTTTCATGGATTCCCTCTCTAGCCTTATCAACAAGAAGAATGTCATCAAAGAAAAAAGCATACACCAAGGTACATCTTCTTGTAAATGCCTCGTAAGAACATCCATAACTAAAGAAAAAAAGATAAGGGCTTAATGTTGATCCTCGATGTAATCCAACCAAAATAGGAAAATATTTTGTCAATCCTCCCATGTTTGGACACAAGTAACTCTAGTATACATATCCTTAATGACTTGAATATAACCAATATTAACTTCTTTCGTTTCTAGAACTCTCCAAAGAATATCTCGAGACTTTATCATAAGCTTTCTAAATCAATAAATATCATATGTATCCTTCTTATTTTCTATGCTTCTCCATCAAACCTCTTAACAAATGTATAGCATCCATAGTAGATCTACCGGCATGAAACCAAACTGACAGAGAAACTTCAGATCACATCGTAACCTATGCTCAATTACTCTCTCCCATAATTTTAATGTATGGCACATTAACTTAATTCTCTATAATTTGCACACTCTTGTGCATCACCTTTATTCTTAAATATGAACCAACAAACTCTTTCTCCACTCATCTGATCTTTTAGCCTTTTAAAATAACATTAAAAAAGATTTGTAAGCCAAGAAATTCCTCGATCTCCTAAACATTTCCACACTTCTATTGAATATTATCCTGCCTATCGCTTTTCCACATTTCATTTTCTTTAAAGCTTCACTAACTTCGATTTACTAATACGATAAAAAAATGAAATTCTCTATTTTGTTTAGGTATTAAGGTTGCTAAAATCAATCGCATTTTCAGATCCTTCATTGAAAAGTTTATTAAAATACCTCATCCACCTATTTTCAATATCTTTTCTAAGAAAACATTTTATTATTTTCATCCTTAATACCCTCACTTGAACTATGTCTTTACTTCTCCTATCTCTTCGTCGGCTAACTTATACATACATCTTTCACCTTCTTTCAGATCTAATCTATCAGATAAATCACTAAAAGCTAAATTTCAGATCATATATCGCTTTCTTAATCTCTATAGTGCCATTTTATATCTTTCCCAATTCTCCGAAGCATCTAAACCAAGTTTTATAACAATGTTTTATTTTTTTATCTTTTCAGACACTCGACTCCACCACCAACTATTCTTATTAAAAGTTAGTTTTCCTTTTGATTCGCAAGCACATCTTTAAAGAACTTGCTTAATTTCACTGATATTTTTCCCACATAACATTAAATTCCTTATGAACATCCCAAACTCTAATTTCAGTTGCTTAAAAAATATTTTATTTCTTCTTAAGTGTCCCCATCTAATCCTGACAATAATTTAGCTTTATTTTTCTCTTACAACCTTTCATCTTAAAATCTAAAACTAATACGCCGTTGGTACTTAAAATTTCACTGAATGACCTTACAATCTTACAATCTAAACGATCTATTTTTCTTATCAAAAAAATAATCAATCTTTTACTAGATCCATTTTATAAGTAATAATATTGCTCATCTTTTCTTAAATAAAGTATTAAAGAACTACAAAATAAGAACTACAAAATCATGAAAATCTAATATAATCTATCTTCATTACCACTCCAAATCCATAACCACCATGAATACTTTTAAAATCTTCTACAACTCCACCAACATGTCCATTTAAATCTCCCTCAATAAATACTTTTTCTTCAAGAGGTATCTTTTATATTAATCCTCTAATTTATTCCAAAATTTTTCTTTGACTTACCTCCAAACCTACTTGAGATAGATGTATACACTTATAACATTAATAATCTTATCAACAATAATCTTTAAAGTATAATTTTATCTCCACATCTATTAATACTTATAACATTATCCTTCAAACTTTTATCTATAATCACACTACACCATCTAGTTCGACTTTTACTGAAAAGTTTAAAACCTAAACTATCAATCTCCTTGGCCTTCACCAACCCATTTAGTTTCTTGAACACATAAAATATTTATCTTTCTATGAATCATAATATCTATTAATTCCATTAATTTACCTATAAGAGTACCTATATTCGATCTAACCTAATTCTAGTTTCATGGACTAACTTCTTGCCTGCATCCGTCCATTATGTGGGAACCCTTGCTTATTTAACACTGAACGGGTGCCGTCTAAGACATTTTCATCAGATTCAAGCCATACAACACGTCGCTTCCAGGGGATTCATGTCATGATTATTTTGACAAATTTTACACTGGCTGTTGACTACCTAACGCAACCCTCCACTTTTTGCATCCGGACTAAAAAAATTTACATAATTGAATTTAAATTGACACAAGAAGTATTATTATTATGTGAGAATGTACTAAAAAAAAGGAGTTCATTCGCTTAATTCGTCATCAAATGAATGCTTGAAGTTTGTTGCTTCATATATTGAGAAAAAAAACACTCAAGTCAAATATAAATAAAATTTGAGATCAATATTAGACTCATAATGTATTTGTGAGAAATATAAACTTAATTTTGAATAAAATAGGACTTGAAGTGGAATAAAAAAAAGAACTCTAATTGAGTTTAATGTCATTTATATTTGCACGAACAAATTTTATAGTATAGTTAAAAGCTCATTCTCATATGAAGACATATTCAAATAATATTCAATGCTAAACACTTCAATGAAACTTGCAATGACTTGTATGTGAGTTAAAATATTGAACATAAGTATTTTAATGAATGTAAATCTATTACACATCTATTGAAGCAAATTTATGTCATGTTCAAGTGGTTTAGAGCTTATGCATGCTTTTAAATGAATGAACTGAACCAACGGGATGTAACTTCTATAAAGTGGGACATAAGGCTTTAAATTACGAATAGATTTTAAATATATTAATTTTGTATAAATTATGGAGCCAACTATCACTCAATTCAAGTCTTGAATTTGTAATCATTTGAAATGAATTGCACGAAATATAATCTTTAATTCAATTTGAACTTTTCAAAAATCTGTACAAGTATTCTAATCACCTGCATGAGCCCTAACACTATGCTGAATGTTTAGATTCAAATGTCTAAGGATGCGTGGTTCTATCGGTTTGGTCTGATCAGTTAACAAAATCAAAAAATTTAATTATTATAAAATTTTAGCTTATTGAAATATCAGAATTACGTTGTGACAAATAGATTTGATCCTCTGTTAGCTAAACATGATGAATCTAAAACTCTTAAATATATTCAAATTAATCAAGTAACTATCCCAATGATGGTTGAATGGTGATTTCAACCGAAGGGGATACTTTCATCAAAATGTGATTCTAATTTCAAATCAAATTAACTCAGATTAAGTATCAATCTAAAAAAATTGTTTAAATAAAATTAAATCATTGCTTAAAGCAAAACTTAATCTATCCACTCCGCAATTGTTTGTCGGTGATAAATTAAGAAAATTCTAACAAAGGAGCCAATGTCAAATCAAGTGTTCTGCATGTTCACTCTCAATCAATCTCACGCTAGGACTTGCCCATGTTTGATAAGGTAATTGGTGAGGATGTGATGACGAAGAAGAGTCCTCTAATCGGATGGTTTGACCAGTAAGACTCTATTATATTACGATCACCAGTAACCCATGCTTTAGCTCGCCTTTGTGAATCATGCAGACACCGAAGGCAGAAAACTCTACCATTAGTAGACTTAAGTCTATTTCTTGACAAACACTACCCCTTCAAGGATTTCGGCCGACGTAATTCTGCCGATAGGATCCTTCAGGTAGTCAACTATCTCCTCTGACTAAGTAAACTAGGGACCGCGATAGCCCGGGATGACTGAACCATTGGATCTAGATCGGACACATCATCATTCCCCCAACCATCCGCTTTAAGTTAAAATGATGAATTTCATAAATCTAAATTTTAAACTCCACATTCTACTATATCGCCACGATTAAACGATCTAATGATTATTAATCAAAGTTCTCTCTCACTTATTAGAGGTAATTAACTATGGCTTGCTAAGGAAACCCGAAGGATCTAAAGTCCTCACAAAAATATAAATCTCTAGTGTTATCTACTATTCCATCCGCTTAAAAATTTCAATACTTAAATCACATCTCTTCATTTGAGAGAGGTCGGTGATTTATTTAAAATTATATTAAATACATTGTCAATTATTATATGGAATAAGAAGAAAGTTGTAATAGTTGAAGAAGATTTTAAATTTGATGAGACATATTTTGAGAATGATAGTTATTACATGTAAAATTCTTATGGAAATAATAAAGTGATGATGATGTCATTGAAGATCTTGATCCTCTTAGCATATTTAAATTTTAAGTGACGGCTTACATGAAATCTAATTTCAATTTTATATTATATATTAATATTTGACATTATGCTTTTTGGTTTGTATCTTTATAATGTTAAGCTAGTGAATATGTTGATAGTTTTTCATATTTATAAATTATTTAAAATTTTATGAATTTTTTATTTTTTTTATTTTGTTTCGAGGCTCACGCCTCACCTCCTTATGGCAAAACGCCTTAATTCCCGATTTTGCCTTTTTAAACATTGCTAGCACACATGTTTTGCTAGGGAATAAATTTTGTTTTACATTAAAATAATGGGAGTATAAATAACATGATGTATTATAGTAAAGAAGAGATATGTATCAACAAATTTACTAACCCTTCATAAAAAACTTATCCAATGACTATAATAGTTGGCCTCTTATGATCTCTCCTTATTTTGAAACTAGCAGCACTACTTCAATTTGAAGTAATTAATTAATCTTTAATTATTTTTCTTGAATCTTTAATTTAGAATGGTTGATATATTCTTATAATATGTTGTTACATCAAAATATTCTCTTCCTAAACTCTCGTGGCCAACCCCTATTTCCCATAAAAATGATTTGAGTTTTTAGTTTCATTATTGTTTTTTTTTAATTTTATTTTTTTATTTGTATACTTTAACTACATTTTGATCATGGATTGGAAAAATTTGCACCTTTTTTGTTGTTAATCATGAAAAACTTTTGAGATTATTCTAGATTAGGATATGAATATCCTTTTTAAAATTTATAAATAGACTCTTATTTATGAGGAGCTCAAATCCTTAGTGAAGTTGTAAGAGTGGTAGTGTTCACTGTAGGATTTTTCAAATCTAGATCCTTGAGGAAATCTTACATGATCAACAGGCATATATTTTAACTTTGCTTGTGTTATAGTCATTGTTACATCTATGTGTACATCATAGCCTCAATTTACATTGTGCTCTTCTCCTATTTGACCTTCGTCATAATTTCACTTATATTGTAATAGTCTTCTTCAAGACTTCGTTGCAATCTTATTTGTGTCATGTTTGTTGTCACTTAAGGACCCATCTCCTTGCTTACATCACAACCTCTCGTGTGGTAGTCATCATTGTTTCCGAACTTGTGCTACAACCTTGCTAGCATCATATCCATATTCTTCTTGATCTACATTGCAACTCCACTTGCATCGTAGTCATCACTACCTACAAACCTTGGCTGTCACTTCACCTGCAATGCAATCATTTCCTTCTGGCATATGTTGCAACTTTTTTTGATATAGATGACTCTTTTCATATCTACATTACAATCTCATTTGCATCATTGTCATTGTCACATTCAGTGTTGCTCCTCAACCTCGCTTTCATCATTATTGTTTCCTCATAAACCTTCTGTACATTCTCCTTCCAAATTTGCCCATATCCTTGGTTGTGCTACAACCGTCTCCTTCAAAACTTATATCTCCATGTCACTTGTGTCGCAACCATGCTCTTTTAGATCTGTGCCTCTGTCTAACATGCAGTCCAGTTGTTTTCTCCAAGGCCTACACTGCTACTCGTGTTGTAGCTATTCCTGTATTTAGATCTACACCCTAATCTTTGTTGCAACGCAACAGCTTCCAACGAGACTTGCGCCATTATTTTCTTTAACTGGACTTGCACCAAAGTTATATACATCTAGGATTACATTACACCCACCTTCAGTCATGCCATAACGCTTGTTGTTACATATGTCGATTATAAACAGATGTGTGTAAGGACCTATTTTGATGCCTTTGGCTAACTTTTTTTAATTATAAAGAGGCATCTAGTATTAAAGTCCTCCAATTATTTAGAGGTGGACTAGCCTTGTACCCATTTTTTTTAAAATAGTGGATATGTAGTTAGGCTAGACCCTTTGATTTTATATAAATAAAAATCTTATATCTATCTTTAGACTTCTTGTGCATGTAACATGAGAAAAGAAAAAGCTAATGGAATCAAGATCAATTATCACTCCAACTTAATTTTCATTAGGTTGTGAAATTAATGGATAATAAAGTACTTTTCTTAGAAAAGATATTGAAAATAAGTGGATAAAATATTTTGATAATTTTTCAATGAAGGATCCGAAAGTACGATTGATTTTAACAATCTTAATACTCTAAACAAAATAGAGAATTTTATTTTTTATCGTCAGATTAGTAACTGAGCGTTAGAGAAGCTTTAAAGAAAATGAAATATGGAAAAATAGTAGGACCTGATTATATTCCAATGGAAGTGTGGAAATGTTTAGGAGATCAAGGAATTTCTTGGCTTACAAATCTTTTTAATGTTATTTTAAAGACTAAAAAGATGCTAGATGAGTGGAGAAAGTGTTTGTTGGTTTCTATATTTAAGAATAAGGTGATGCACAAGAGTGTGCAAATTATAGAGGAATTAAGTTAATGTGTCATACATTAAAATTATGGGAGAGAGTAATTGAGCATAGGTTATGATGTGATACAAAAGTTTCTCACAATCTGTTTGGTTTCATGCTAGGTAGATCTACTATGGATGCTATACATTTGTTAAGAGGTTTGATGGAGAAGTATAGAGAAAGTAAGTAGGATCTACATATGATATTTATTGATTTAGAGAAAGCTTATGATAAAGTTTCAAGAGATGTTCTTTGGAGAGTTCTAGAAAAGAAAGAGTTAATATTGGTTATATTCAAGTCATTAAGGATATGTATACTAGAGCTATTACTTGTGTCCAAACACAAGGAGGATTGACAAAATGTTTTCCTATTTCAATTGGATTACATCAATGATCAGTTTTAAGCCCTTTTCTTTTTTGTTTTAGTTATGGATGCTTTACAGGAAGATGTACCTTGGTGTATGCTTTTTGCTGATGACATTCCTCTTGTTGATAAGACTAGAGAGGGAGTCCAAGAGAAACTTGAATTATGGAGGTCAATCTTAGAGTCTAAAGGTTTTCATTTAAGTAGATCTAAAACTGAATATATGGAGTGTAATTTTAGTTGTAGAAGTTCTAGTGATAATGTTGTGATATTAGATGAACAAGTCATTAAAAGAGTGGCGATTGAATATTTAGGCTCTATTGTTCAAAATGATGGTGAAATAGATGGAGATGTTATTAGTAGAATTCAAGTTGGATGGTTGAATTGGAGGAATGCATCTGGCTTGCTATGTGATAGAAAAGTTCCACTTAAACTTATGGAAAAATTTTATAAGATGGTGGTAAGATCTGCAATGACTTATAGAATGTCCAATAAAAAAGAGAAGCATAAGACCAAGTTAAGTTACGAGATGAGGATGCTGGTGGATGAGTGGCTTTACTCTTAGATATAAAATGTGAAATGAGTATGTTTGGGAAAAAGTTAGAGTAGCTCTAGTGGCAAATAAGATTAGAGAGAGTCGCCTTAGATGGTTTGACCACATAAAGCGTCGACCGTCCGATGACCCGGTTAGGAGAGTAGATGCATTAGATTTGCCTTATGTTAAGAAAGGTGGATGTATACCTAAAAAGACTTGGTTAAGATGTATAAAAAATGACCTTAATATACTTGAATTAAATGAAAATTTGACACATAATAAGACACAATGGAGACGAAGGATTCATGTAGCCGACCCCACTTAGTGGGATAAAGGTTTGTTGTTGTTGTGAAATTAATGGGTGGTTTGGTATTTTTCTCTTTTGTTAATGTCTCATCAACCATATTTTGTTGATCTAAAGGTTGTAATGGGTTCTGTCATTCTGTGCAATTATGTTCATGTTACCTCTGTGGAATATCAGTAGAGCGGTTAATTTTTCATCCTCTAATTGATTCCGCTTAATGAAATTGTTCACCACACCAGAGTTATAATTTTTAACCTCTATCCATTTTATTGCAGAGATACATCCCATCTGAGTTTGGTTTTGATGTCGAGCATCTTGATATTATGGAACCTGCTAAAAGTGTCCTTGGCGTTAAAGCCAGAGTCAGGCAGCGTCTTAGGGAGGAAGGGGTGCTACATACTATTGTTTGTGGCGCACTTGCTGCTAACTGGTATTTCTTGCCAAGGATAGGCCAAGCAGGAGCGTCAGGTCCACCTACTGACAAAGTCCTCATCTTGGGGGATGGCAATACCAAAGGTAACAACATATTACAGCCATTAAATTTTGCTTTCGAATTCATGATTTAATGTGCATCTTGAGAATCATCAAGTTCTGGATTCCCTCAAATTAGTTGCGTTGGTTGGAGAAGAGGACACAGCCACATACACGATCAAAGCTGCTGACGATCCAAGAACTCTGAACAAGATCATGTATTTGAGGCCACCAAGCTGCGTAATAACTCACAATGAGATGATTGACCTGTGGGAGAAGAAGACTGGCAAGAAATTTGAGCGGATCTATATCCCTGAGCAAGAGGTCATTACGAACATCGAAGGTAAAGCTATGGCACTGATTTTAATTAAACAGCTTTATATGTGCTTCTTTTTAGCCATCAAAATCCTTGTTCATCGTCTGCAAAACATACAATTTGAACTCTTAACAAATTTCAGTTAAATTCTCACATCTTTTGTTGTTCTTCTTAACCATCATTCCTTGCGTGAGCTGCTGTAGATGGCCCTGTTGATGCGAGGGGGAGTTACATGATTGCTCATGCTGGCTTTGTGAAGGGGCAGACGACGATAGACATTGATACGTCAATTGGAGTGGAGGCTTCGGAGCTCTACCCCGAGGTGAAGTACGCTTCCATTGATGAGCTTCTTGATCGCTATCTGTAGTATGGTTTTAGTAACAAATACTTCCAATCTTAATTTGGTGATTGCTTAGATGAGATATAAAATGCCCTGTATTAATAAAGCAATACGTAACTGAACGAAGTACAGAATGTAGTATGTTTATCTTTGACTAAAATCTAGGAAACTCAAGCAAAACCAAATGTTTGCTGCTGCTGTTTGCTTAAGGACCCATATGGGATAACTGCACTTATTATAAAATTAGTTATAAAATTATGATAGGAAAAATTAGGTTTTTGATTTTATGTTGTTGTGAAAGTTAGAAAATCTAGAATTTCAACATCTTTTATTGAATTGAATGCTATGATGCACTGATGCTTCATCAGAAAGAGGTATACATTTTCCGACATGACACATGTTGAACATATACACATCTGTGACACATATCCGTCATGTCTATGATGTGTCCAAGTTAAAAAATAAATAAAACATTTGGACAAACATGTACCAAATAGTTAAGTTTAATCATTATTTAACAAAATATATAATTAAATATTAATTTTTTGATAATGCATATTGTACCAAATAATTTTTATTTACTTATTATATGCAATACTCTAAAAAGTATTAATTATTAGACTTTTTAAGTTAGTATTATAATTTGATTACTTGTTATTTTTTCAAAATTTTTTTACTCTTCTTTTTCCTATCATCATGGTTATATAATATGATAATCTTTTGTTTATTTTATTTCATTATTAAATATCCATATTTTATTATCCTTTTAATGTTAAATTTTTTTGACTTATTGAATGTTCATATAATTTATGTGATTATTATATATTATTTTAAAATATATAAATTATATAAACTATAATTTTATAATATCATGTCAAATGTGTGTCTGGATCGTATCATATATGTATCCTTATATTTGTATTGGTGTATCCTTAGATTCAATGATATGTTAATATAAAACTATCTACATATAGACAATTGAAGAGAGAATTAAGCAAAAAACATTATAAATGAAAATATCCTTACTATTGAGGATATGTTATAATAATAATGAGAGAAAAGGAGTCAAATGATAAGCAAAGTGTACTATTTTGATGGTGATGATTAGTGAGTTGACAATCAATCATGTTTAGTTTTTTCATGAAAATTTAAGTTGAGTAATCTTTATAGCATTTTTGTTCATTTTATTTTCTTCATACATAGGAGTTGGATTAGAAAGAGTAAAATACTCATATCAACAAGCAACCACTGCAACAAAAATATCTCAATGATACTAGAGGCCACAGCGCAATACTCAGCTTAATAGCATTTTTGTTTCTCATTTTTCCAAAAAAATAAGAGTCTCCAAGAAATGCACAAAAATTAATGGTAGATTTGCGGTTTACCCGACTACTAGCCAACTTCGCAGAATAATAATGCAGTTCTAAAAAAGATGCTTGTGGAAGTAAGAGTCTAAAAATAAGTGCCCAAAATATAATGCAAAATATGAAGAACAACAAACCAACTGAACATTTATAGAGGAAATAAATTGACTGACAATGTGAATGACAACAACATTTGATTGTATAATAATAAAGTAAGCTAAGCTGCCAACAATAATATGATACAAAGTAGGGCAAATTAAAGGTGTGCTATCTGAAGGAGAGTACTAAAACTTATGTAGCTATCAACAATCTTACTATCAACAGGATCAGCACACTTAAGGATTTCAATTGCATATTTGGACTATGAGAGAAACATCTTTTAAAATAGTGAGTTGCTTTAATACATTTAAAATAACATAGAAGGTTCAAATCTTTCATTTTAATGCTAGAAGTTAATTCAAACTTAAACACTGCAATATCATCAAAATCATTGCCCATAATAATAATTTCATCAACTTATATAAAAATTAGAATACATCCAGTGAGAGCACTAGGAAAAAAATGCAGTGATGTCATTAGGATGAAAGACTAGTGAGGTAAGAACAATATAAGACTTGTAAAATCAAGCATCAGATGTGTCTTTTAGACAATATAATGCTTTTTAAAATTTAGGAACCTCCCTATGGTTGTGAGATGCGCTAGGAGGGGAAATCATGTAAATCTCTCTTGAAGATCATCATTCAAAAAGTCATTCTTTGCTTCCATTTAAAATATATGCCATTGATTGGTTGTTTCAATAATAATAAGAGTAGGAATAATGATTATTTTTGCAGTCGGAGAAAATATTTCCTCACAATCCATATAATATTGTTAAGTGTGCCTTTAGCATTTAATCATAATCCATATAATATTGTTAAGTGTGCCTTTAGCATTTAATCATACTTTATGTCGCTCAATAGAATCATGTACTTTAGTTTTGATCTTATACACCCATCAAGAACTATAAAATTTACACATGGTGATAGAGATTTCAATTCTCAAGAATTTATTTTGTATATTATAGAGTTTCGGCTATAACATGTTGCCCAAAGGGATCAATAACTGCCTCTTTGTGTGATCAATGCTAATAAAGTTTGTGGATAGAGTCTATAAAAGATGTAAAAGAATAAGAATATTTGAAAAAATAAATATTGATAAATTTTGTTGACTTATAAATGCTCTGAGAATAGTGAGGCACGAGAATAAGATTAGATTTAGAAATATTGTGAGGGTTAAATGAAATAATAAAAAAGAAAAGAATAGGTGGGGGTATAGTGGTGGTACAATCAAGATCCAAAACATCAATATCTACTAAAATATTATTATCAAAGTAATGATCGATGTGAATAAGATTAGATTTAGATATATTGTGAGGGTTAGATGAAATAATAAAAGAAAAGAATATGTTCATGAATGAAAATATAACGAGACATCTAATTTCTAAATAGTGAGGACAAAGGACAACTTAGTAGATTTAATATGAGGACAAAGGACAAAGCATGTAAAATCAAAGACTCATAGAAAGATTAATTAAGAGCATAACCTTTTTGAAGGGCGATAAATGTTTAAAAAGTAAAATCAATAACTAAGGCATTTTGCCATAGCAAGCCGAGGTATAAGCCCTCGAGGTGAATCGGGGCTTAAGTCTCAAAATAAATAAAAAATAAAAAATCATAAAATTATTAACAATTCATAAACATGATAAAATTTCAATATATTCATCCAATTTATTATCATAAACACTCAAAACATAAATCATAATATCAAATATTAATAAAAACATAAAATTGAAATGAGATTGAAGATAAGTTCTTATTTAAAATTTAAATGTCATGAGGATCAAAATCTATAGCAGCCTCACTTTCATCATTTTTAGAAGATATGATAACTCTGTCATCTGCGAACTATGTCCCATCATCTTCAAAATCTTCTTTAATCACTACAGCTTCATTTTTACTCTCTACAACAATTAACAATGAAGTCATTATTATTTTAATTAAAACAATGAAGTAATAGCACAACTAATCGATTCATTATATTTTTCTTTAGATTTTTTTTTTTGAAACTCCAACTTCATTTTTTTCTTTCTCTTGATTGAATATGAAGTAGAGGCTGCTTTAAATTTAATAACTAATTTAATAGTAGCATTGATTTACTTATTCTCATCATCATTAAAGTCATTATTTCATCTTTAGCTTCAAGTTTATCATTATTTTTAGGGTTATCCATCATCAGTAGATGAAATATCATCAACAATCAATGGATTCATTCCCACATCATCATTTCTTTGCCTCTGCAGCTTCAAATGTCCATTTTTCAAGTTTTTTATTGTACATAACATAAATCGATTTATTTTTTCGTACTACAGTCAATCTATTTTTTTCTCTTTGTATGCACTTGGTTGAATATTCTCTAATTGCACTCACATGAAGAGGCTGAACAACTAAGACTAAGAATCTTCATTATAAATACTTTCAACATCATCTATAAATTGCACCCATCAACATTTAAAAAAAAATGAAAATGAAATAATTAATATATAACAAGCTAAAATGCTTAGACATTAACATTTAAATTTAAATTTATAAGAAAATGTAAATTTACCATGCAAGGGTTTTATATCATGCTAGAGCTACTTTAAATCCAAACATTTCATTTTTCAAATGAAATTCTTCAAGTTAATCATTAGCTTTAGATAATCAACGCAGGAGATGCCTATCCAAGCATATATACAAATTAGTTTTTACCTCCTTATTCAAATAATATGTAGCAACATACAAATGTTGATGTAACTGACGATATAATTTTTCATCTATAAATTTTCATATTTGTTTATATACAACTTCTTGTTCCCCTAACTCTCTAATTATTTCCTTATGCTCCTAATTTACAGCTTCATAAATAAATCCCATAGCAGGAGCCTTTTCATGATCAACATTTGTAATATTAGCACCATGCTCCTGTTGTCTTTAAAACATAATTAACACTAAGTCAAAATGAATCATCTTTCATAATAAATTTCCTTACTTGCTTTCATTCTTTTTTTTTTACTAAGAATTTTTACTCCATTCTTCAGAAGAAAATATGGCATCTAAAGGTTATTTTAACTCTTTAAATTTTTATAAAGTCAAATAACCTGTAACAAATATTGTAATTGTTAGCCGAATAATTTATTTATCTATGAATTTTCTCATTAACTTAACACCTAAGAATGATTGTAAATTAACTTTCTCACTTTTTTTGCTTTAAGTAAAGCAAATTTATTTTGAGCAATTATTCTAGCTTTTCAAGCATTAAATCTAAACAATGTACAATACATGGAGTCTAGTAAAAATGGTTCATTTTCTCCATTAATATCCTCCCCATAGTTTTATAGACACTTATGTTATCTCTTATAACTTGAATAATTAAATTCTCTCCTACCCCCTCAACAATCTCATCAAACATTTTAAATAATAGTTGCACATTTTTTAGAAAGGTTAATGTACCAACATGCTTCAGAAATACTATCTCATAATGGTTGTTAATAATAAATTTTATAATGATTTTTTTTCTAATATTGAACAAACTATCTAATAATATTGTAACTATCTTCTCCACTTCATTAATCATCATTATGGTTGTTTTAGCCACCTCATTTAACATCCAAGTGCATAACTTATCCATGCTAGGAGATTGTTATCCTCGACCATAATTTCCAATAAAACGAATCATGTTGATCTATGAAGGACTCCTAGTCACATTAAATAGTATTCCATTATCATAAAAGCAGCTTGCTATATTAAGACATACTCTATTTTGTGTGTTTTTTTTTTTTTATAAAAGTTGGAGGAGAAATTATTTAAGAGTTAATATTTTCATATTCATATATCTGTTGGTCCCCAAGTTCCTTTATCAGTGGAAAAAGTGACTTCTACTAATGGAACCATCATGCTAGAAACTAAAATAAGAGTTATTTTCAATAGTCTATTACATATTCCTTTGAGCAATTTCTTTTAAGTTGACATACTTCTTTAAGTATTTTATTAATTTTTTTATATAATTCTCTGACACTTGTTCACATGCTTCAACATTTATAGATGTGCAAGCCAAGTGATTTTAAGCCTCTTAACACACTCAATAATTCGCTTGATATAAAATTTATATTACAAGTAGACATTTCTTTTTTTTTTTACACCTTCTCCTAACACTTCAACCTGAGTGTCATATTTTCAAGTTGTCTAATTTTCTTGACCAGTGGGCTCACCACACATTCTAATTGTTTAAAACAATTTAACAAATAAGAGAATAAAAAATTCACATAGAGAAAAAAGTAGTGATAGATAAAATAATAATAATAATAATAATAATAATAATAATAATAATAATAATAATAATAACAAACTAAAATTTATTATTGATATGATATGGTGAACACAATATTCATGATTTCTTAATTTCTTAAAGACTATAATTCTGAGTTGGTAACACTATGTAAATATCATAATGATAACATAAAGCAAATAAATCTTCCTAACCAATAACAAGTGTATTGGACTAAAGGAATAAACTATGCTAAAGAGTTTGCATTAGTGAAGCATTAAAAAGTAACAAATTCACCAATAAAATCATTATTAACTACACCTATGATAGAATCCTAGAAGTAAAGGTTAAAAAATCTTCTTTGGAGTACTTATAGTATTGTGATTAGCATGATCAACATCAATTTATTAAGGGTTGGCTCAGCTCAATCTCAATTGTATCATGATATGATCGATTAAATTTAATTTAAATTAATTAGATTTTATTAATATTTATATTTTCTAAAATGAATTGTCAATCCAACATAATTCATATATATGAATATTCATATAAATGCAAAGATAGAAAACAAATTATAACCTAAACCCAAACCCTAATATATATTGTAAAACATATAATTAGATATAATGCTGAAGGCTTTGCATTATAATTCCCCTTAACAAGCCTTAAATTAATGGGGAACTTTGGAGTAGATTGTTGCAGAAGGAAGAGCATATGGCCATCAGAGATTATTAATTTATTGTTGGAGATATGTTTAGAAATAAAATAAAAAATATTTTGAAAACAAATTATAACATAAACATAAACCCTAATATATAGTATAAAATAGATAATTAAAAAAGCAAAATTTTAAGCTAAAGAATATCTAAGAAAATTGAAAATAAAATCAAACATGAAGTTTAAAGTTTTAAACTCACGAGAAGAGGAAGATGAAAGAAGGCGGAGATGTGTGTTGGGTTTCGGCTGACGGTTCACAAGGAGGCATCGTTGCTCACCAGTTTTGTCTTGTGTTGCTCGAGAGGCAGTTGTTCAAGATGCTAGCTCAGTTTAAATAGGGTAGCGTTTCTACTTGGTTATGCATCTACAAGTGATATTGCTACTTTGTGATATGTCTACTAGTGGCATCACTACTCGATAACTTGTTTAGGAGCGTCATCATTGTTCGGTGATGAAAAAAGAAATAGGAGTATATGATTGAGAGAGATGAACCACTTGAATGCCCTAGTGTGTCCATGGGATATGATGAGGCATAGTAATAAAATATTTTAATAATTTATGAATATATTAATAATATCATAAATTATATTATAATTATTTATTATAAAAATACAATCAAGTCATCACCTCAAAGCCCTTGATGAGTACACCTCACTTGAGAAAGGCGTAAGCCTCACTAAATTTGAGTGAGCCTTAAGCCTGGCTCTTCATACGCCTTGATTTGCGATGTGCCTCAAGGTGCATGACTTGACCGATTTTATAAATCTTGAGGGTGATTGACCTGAGATGTGTGATGATAAAATCCAAAGAACCTCTTTATCCAGGAACTCTCTTAGAAAACAAGCAATTAATAAAAAAAGAATGGGATGCTTTAAGAGTATATCACGTTTTATTTTAGTGACACCATTTTATTTAAGAACATTACAATAAGAAGTTTGATATATTGTTCCATCAAAATCAAGCAAATCATGAAATTTATTTTAAGTGTACTCTGAAGTCACTATTGAAACACTTTATGACTATTGAATGTTGGGTTTGACAAATGCAAAATGTATTATAATTATATAAAAAAATAGATTGATCTTTTATAAATAAACATAATAATAATGATTATAATAATTTTAGATAATATTAAGTGTCCCCTTTTATGACAATTTGGGAAGGATCTCGTTTATCCAAATAAATTAAATCAAATGGTGTAATAGATGAGGAAATACTTTTAATGAAAATTAATGCAGAAAATTTTGCCTATTTGCAACCATTATCATAAAATATATTACATGTTTGTAATTTTCCTAATGCTCTTATAGAAATTAAATATTTCAAATGACAAAGTGAAACATGACCCAAACAAAAATGCCATAAAACTTTATATGAAAAGACTCAAATGAAAAGACATCAACATTAGTAGTTGCAATACCTTATACTTTTCTTTGATTAATACATATAACATTTCATGTCTATGGCCGTCTCAATTGGCCTCTAAGATGGAATGTTGCATATAACAATAAGTGGATTTGAATGAGATTTAGTAATTAGAATCACTTTAAGTGATCAACATAAATAAGATTTAATGTAAGATGAGGAATATGATAAATATTAGGAAATGAAAGTTTAGATGCAATAACGGAAGCAACACCTGTATGAGGCATAGGAGTTCATTAGTAATCATAAAAGATTTGAAAGGGACAAATAAATAAATGATGATGTGCATTAAGAGATAAATGATTAGAGGTGATAGATATGGCCCCAATTAAGGGAAAAATACTTGAAGAGCTTGGGGTTGACAAAATTGAAGCAAACATATAACATGACTATGCGGCAAGGAATTTTGAAACTAATAATTCAGGAAATCTATCATGGAATTACCCAATGCAACTATTATAGTATTACACTGTGGAGGTATATAAGCACATTGTGATTGAGACCATTGAGATATTTGTTGAGCCTTATTTAATAATTTAGTACATTGATCCTTTCAATGCCATTTTTTGTTTATAAAAATTACATTTATCAATAACTTAAATGAGCCATTTTAAATTTATAATCAAATTGAGGGTTTAAAATCAAATTTAACGTTTCGATGAGACGAGTCCATGAACATCAAGAATGAATGAATACGAGTCTAAATGAGTTCAAATTAAGCTTTAGAAGCATAGTTAAAAATTTTAAGATATTAATTGAATGGTTAAATAATCTCCGAATATAGCATGTTTATATTGAATCAAGTGGCTTGACAAGAGGAATCCAAAGAGTCCAAAATCACTCAAATCGGAAGTAATTAAGACACTTAAATCATCAAAAAATCATCAATGATCAAGAGAATCAATACGGACCGTTCAATAGTCTTTAAAGATTTTGGCTAAAGTTGCTAAAATATTGTCCCAAAACACTATAATTATAAATAGGACTATATTCTTGACATGGAAGGAGAAGATAGCTTGGAGAGAGCTAAGAGAGGAGCTAAGAGCATGAAGTCAATTACCGCCTCAAGCATCACCAACCACCAACCACCACTATCATCGCTAACTACTATCAATACCATTGCAAGCTGACCACAACTATAGAACTGTTGTAATATGATTCTAAGGCTCTCATTGCCTTATCTCCTCTTACATAATTTTGTATTTTCCTTAAAAAAATTGAAATTTTGTAATTCAAAAAATATATAGTGAAATATTTGAATTGAGCTAGGCCCCATAGTTTTTCCCTTTTTTTAGTCCCTTGTCCCCTTTCTTATTATCTATGTGCATACTAGTTTTTTCGTGCAAAGCTAATACAAAAAAAAAAAATTCTATTATTGTGAATTCTCTAGCACACAACAACTGCAAATCTGAAAACATCTATATAAAATATAAAGAAACGAAACTGCAATACATTTGACTGTCTTTTTATCAAAATATATGCTAATGCGAGTTCAATAAATAGTCTCACTTAAGTACATTTGTGTTAAGAGCTCCTGATACAAACTTTCTCCATATCCTATGGTGCTAAATTAAGTGCTATAGTAAGCAAACAAAAAGGGATCCAAAATTACTTATTTTAAATTCTGTATGGTAACACCAACAAGTAAAAATACCACAAGGCATGGTTCAAGACAATATGCTGCAGACCTCTACAACCTTGACATTCATAGCATAAACCCTACACTTCAATAATTATCTACCAGAGGTAGACAAGAAACAAAAATAACACACCAAATCTTGAAAGGGACATAATAATTAACAAGCATGACTACAGGAGAAACAAGCACAGAGATGCATATCTAATAATTGTCATTCAACAAATCAACCAAATCAATCTGAAACTTTCGACATAAGACTTACGAAAATAAATAAATAAATAATCCAAGACATTTTGCAGGGAGAGGTTTTGATCCCCTGTTCCATGAATGACCCAGTTTAAGCGATCCGTGAGAAGTGGGTTGCTGCCGCTATCTAAATGCTACATCCTGGAAGCTCCAAAGCTGCTTCTGAGGACTCGTCTGAGTGTCTTTCCAGCTGGGGACTTAGGAATGGATTGAACAAAGATCACCCTCCTAACTTTCTTGTATGGAGCCACCTGCAATCATCATTTCACCACAAGGTGAACTTCAGTTTTTTTGGTCTAAGCAATGGCGTCTCTAACAACTGTTATTTTGTTGGTATGAAACTTTAAATTTATTTTGCAGTTAGCTGGTATAAAGATTAGTGCTTTCAAGTTGTAGAAAGACACCGGAAAAAAAAAAAAAAAACAAGTAATTAGTTCCGCTTTGATTCGTTAGGTTGTTTTCAAATCCTAAAGCTTAGGATGAAATTGCAGGTTTTTTTGTTTGAGTGTAGTAATTCTTTAGAGACTCCTGGTCCAAAAACTTCTGATGAACTTCCCTGTAATTTTGCTTATTTATCTGAACAGAATTTCGTGATTTTTCAGCCTTAGTTTGAACTATTTCATCAGCCTAAGAAAAATGTGAGAATGTAGTCCACTTCATGACTTCTTGTCAGTTTCTATCAGCCAGAACATTTATTTTCTTGCATTCTAAGTGAAGTCAAGGATCAAATCAAAAATATAGCTTCATTGTACCACTGACAATTCATCATGCTTGCTATCGTTTATACAAGACATGTCAATTTGGGGCATAGTGCATTATATTGCTTAACAATGAAAATCATAAATAACTTAGTAATGATTGAATAATAAAATAGAGAACACAGCCTAAAAGCATATATATATATATATATATATATATATATATATATATAATCAATGTCGCATAAGATTGCTTAAGCCTATATGAAATTCACTAAAAGATCATCAATTTGAAAATCAGCTATTATGGTAAAGAAAGTAATTACATTTAAAAAGCATATAATTGTAGCAAATGCATAATATTAGGACTACATGCTAAACATAGGATCCAATGTTAAAAAATTTCTTTACCGGTGGCATATTCATTAAAACCAACACAAGTTGTTCTGAGAATCATTTTCTCATACAAAAATAATATCACTATTCTGTCCAATTGTGCTTTACCATGTCAATAGTGTTAGAGATGTGCCTCATTATGTTATGAGCTATAATTTGCATTATTTTAAGTCATTGATAAGTATATTTTTAGCTTGTGATTGATGCAAACTTGGATATATACCCTTCATTTGTTATTAAGGAGAAATAAAACTATTGCATAAAAATTAATATCAATAAATTGTAACATTTATTTATCAATAAATTTGGTAATGCAATATGGGGATTGGATACTCCTTAAATTTTCCACTTGATATTGAGATACGCCACTGAAGCTTAGTAGCATAGAAGGGGGTAAACTAATCATAAATTATGCTGCTATAATGGAATCAATCAATTGTTGAAGATGGGACCAAGAGAAGGTTGAAAATTACCTGTTTAGCTACGAACTCCATAATCTCATTTGAGGAAAGATTGCTGCCAGACTTCCGAACCACAAATGCAACTGGTATCTCCCCAGCTTCTTCATCAAAGGCTCTGCACAATGAACTAATGTAAGTATAGTAATTCAATTTAAAATTGAAATAACTTTAAGCTAAAGGTTATTATCCGCCATGAACTCAAACTTACGATGTTACTGCAGCATCGAGGATTTCATTGTGAGAGATCAGCAAGGCTTCAAGGTCTGCAGGCGCTATCTGCATGAATAACTCAATTACTGCTAAGTGACATTAAATGCTTAAACGCTGGTGTTAAGAGGAAGTGGGTTACTGGGTTAACAGAGTCAATTAAGGCTATTTCAAGCTAGTTCTTGTGGTTTGATCCCAGGGCTTATAGAGACTGCTCAAAAATTTTAAAAAGTTCAAGCATGCTGATTGCGATTCAATTATATTTTTTGTTTAGTCAATTGTGAATAAAATAAAACTGTTTGTCCGTGTTAAGCACCTGAAATCCCTTGTATTTAATTGTATCCTTCAATCGATCCAAAATGAATAAGTATCCATCTTCATCAAAATATACTATGTCTCCGGTCTTAAACCAGCCATCTTTGTCAATAATGGATGATACACTTTCTTTCTCATCATTCAAGTATCCTGTAAAAGACCAAAGAATGTCCCGTGTCAAAGTAAAAAATTTAATTGCCTGTAAGTTGCAACAAATTTCTTTATAAATAAAGACTATATGATGATCTCATGAATTAAAATACTTGCAGGCCAAAAATCAATTTCGTTAGTCAGATTAAACAAGACTACAAAAAAAAAAAAAAAAATAAAAAATGCTATGCTGTCCACAAAGAGTAATTTGACAGTGAACTTCCCTGAATAGTATTTTTCTCTGGTATGCTTTGCATCTTTTACTGAAACTATACTGACGACGAAGTTAATAGCCTCTGAACTCATTTGACACTTTTTATTTATAATTTAACATAATAAAATTAGCAATAGAATTAACAGAAAATTTTAGGACGAGGATATCTTGGGACATTTCTTCTTGAACTGCAAGAAGTTATTATCCATTTGTAAGACATTTATTTCTATTTTACAAGGCAGTATATTGTCTCGCCAAAATTTTACCATAGAATTACTAAGATGAAATGTTATTTACACTCATATCCATAAAAACCAAGGCACATAATGTTGAATCAGCTTGTACATGAAAAAAGAAAAAAATAAATAAAATATTTAAGGCTAATAAGACCAAACAAACTCAGTTCGACAATTTACTATGGCTGTTTAGATTGAAGGAAAATGAAGGAAATGAAATGAAATCTCAGCAATTTGTTGTCTGATCATTAATCTATAGCCGCTGGTCTGAGCTTTTCAATTATGTTTTCTATTTCATTTTCCTCAAATTCCCCTCATTCAACAACAGCCTATGGCAAACCAGTTTAAAAACTGTGTGCCAAGAAAGTTTCACAGCAATATTAGATGTTAAAATGAACCACTTAAAGCTGCATCACGTTCAAGTCATATGAAACAAGTATGTTGGTGTGTTACCTTTCATTATAGCAGGTCCACGCAGCCATAGCTCTCCACTTTTTCCAGGAGGCATAGAGGTCCCCGTTTCCCAATTGACTACTTTGGCTTCCATGTTTGGAGCAAGGAGTCCTACTGAGGTATATTTTTTACTAGTTTCAGTATTAAAACCACGAGTTCCTACTGCCGTAGACTCTGTCATGCCATATCCCTGAACCATCATGATTTCCAGGAAAATATTGTTAGATACATGGAAAGAAGAAACAAGATGATGAATTTGTTCAACAGATGTTGGTATAGTTAGCAAGGCGAAAAAGGTAAAATGATAAAAGTTGAGTCATAAGAATTCAATCCCCATCTTGTGCATTATCAACATATGAAAATTTATTGATAAAAAATATAAAATAAAATTAATCTCGAACAACTCATAAATAAGCAAGCTCTTAAAGAGCCTGCTTGATTATCAGTCCAAGAAGTGTAAAATAAAATTTTATACAAAAAAAATATGTATCAAACAGCCCATTGGATTGCAATATATTAATTTTCTCTCACAAGAAAAAAAATAACTATCTTAATTACTGAATAAATTTTTTTTCATGCAAAATGGTAGGGACTGTTCTGTAATTCAATGAAAAACGGGGGTCGTTATCATCCAGAATTGGTTTATGATACAGTGAGGTAAGACGTGTCCAAAAATACCTATGCATCGGACAATCGACAACTACCATTCAAACAAATGGAAATACCTAATTTACCCTTTTCACAGTTGACAGTCCCGCTTACGACCAACGAATTGTCCGCAAGCATAGTCCTTCCTGTGATTTTAACTTTATTTGTCGACTTCTTCCAGAACTCTATCGAAGATCCTTTCAAAACATTGATCCGCTCAAAATAACGAGGGCCTAACACATGTTCTCCAATTATTAATTTTCTTTTAAATTTCTGTGTGTATATATATATATATATATATATATATATTGAAACGAATAAGTAGAAAAATTTATGAAGAAAAATGATAAAATTTAAAGATAATGATTTAAAACAAAAAAAATCGAATAAAGATTAAAAGAAAAAATTATGCAACGGACAATTGTTGCCTTGGTAATTTTAAACAAAGTTTCTTTTTAAAAAAATTATCTTCTACATTTTATTATCTTATTTTCTTGTCTTGGTTGTCACGAAAGGGATATCCCGTGCAGCTGACAAGAACGAAGAAATTTCTTCCAATTTTTTTTCTCCTGGTTTCCAAAAAGCTGCTCAAAACGAGTAAAATTATTAGAATTACTCCTAAGCATACAACAACAAGCTTATATCTCGCTAGAGGGGTCGGCTACATGAATATTTTTTTTGTGTATTATATCATATAATTCTAACAAAACGTGGCCATACTTCATATTTTTTTAAGTCTCACATCGATCAAATCTAATATATCTACTCTCCTAATTAGGTTATTGGACGGCCGATGTCTTATATGACCAAATCATCTGAGAGGACTCTTTTTAATTGTATCTGCCACTAGGCCTACTCTAACATTTTGTAATTTTTCTTTTAAATGTAAAGCCACTCATCCATTTATGCATATATATATATATATTCATTTTGTAATTTGTCTTTATATATAAAACCACTCATCCACTTGATCAAACTGCACTACTTAATTTTATGCTTCTCTTTTGTTAGCCGGTCCCACTAAACCCTAAATGCATAAATAAGAATTGTACATCAGAAGTTTAAATGAAGCATATTTTTTCATATTTCTGTAAGATTAAAAAAAGTTTTGAGTAAAAGTCTTTCTTAATGATTGATACCTACATGACTTATAATGATTTAATAGAGAATCTTACCAAAATATGAAAATATAAAATGTAGTTCTGGATGTCAAATGAAACTAAAATATATAGGCTCCGCATAGGGGAGGATCAGCAATAATAATGTTTAGGAGGACAAATTTATATATTAGGATAAAAGTAAAAAAAATTTTAAAGAAAAATAAATGATTAATTTGATATTTCAGATAAGAGAAATTATAAAATATAGGAGAAGAGCAATTGCCCCCTCAGTATACCTGAGTCTGTCCCTGATCCCGCAGTGATTTGGAGGGAAAACCTAAGATCATGTGATTGTAGTCTTTGCGCCCGATATTAATTAATAAAAAAAAACACTGAAAGACACATTCAGAGTGGGACCAAAACACAGAAAACCCATTGTGATTACCTGTATGAAATCGATATGGGGAAATCTCCAAAGGAAATCCTGTATCAGTTGCTTGCTCAGAGGAGCTGCACCACAAGATGCCTGCTTCAAGGATCTCAGATCATGGCCATGGGCATCTTTGGCTCTTATAAGAGCAGTCATTATTGGTGGAACAACCGGAAAATGGGTTACTCTGTACCTTGCTATAGTTTTAGCGGCTGCCTGCGCATCGAATCTCCTCATCACCACAATCGTCGAGCCCAGAGACAGCAGCCCGATGGAGAATAGAGAAAGACCGTACACATGAAACATAGGTATCGCGGCCAGGTACACATCCCTCCAACTCTCCTTCTTATACTGCGAAGCCTCGAACCGAACAAAGAGCTCGACCATGGCGATCAAGTTACAGTGAGTTAATACGACGCCTTTGCTGGATCCTGTGGTTCCAGAAGAGAAGAGTATCGCTGCGGTGTCCCTCTGCCGGATCGCTGGCCTCCAAGTAAGCCGCGGGCTTCCGGAAACAATCTTGTGGAAAACAGGGTAATGGGCGGATTCATAGCTTAAGTCGTTGGGAACGGCGACTATCGGAACACCAAATTGGTCCAGAGAGGCAACTTTATCTGAGGAAGAGAAAACTAGGGATAAATGGAAAATGTGGCTCATTTGTTCCTGAATCTCTTTAGAGCTGCAAAGGGGGTTCATGGTTGTGAAAATGACGCCAAGGGAGAGGACGCCGAGTAGGATGACGGGAAGAAGGATGGAGTTGGGGAGAACGATGAGGACGGCTTGGCCAGGTAGGACTCCAATGTCACGGAGTCCGGAGGCCATGCGATCGACCATGGAACGGAGTTCCGGGTAGGAGATGGAGAGCCCTGATGCAGAGTCGACAAGGGCTGTTTCACCTCTGTGAGGCCTGGAGAAGAGGAAGGAGACCAAGTCAACAAATTCATCTTGGGGGAGGGATCTTGGGTTGTGCCTGCTGCTGTAGATTCCGGTTTCTGGGGAGAACCAGTTTGGCTGGGTGATGGGGAAGCCCAGGCGACCGGAAAGAACTCCCTCCATGGAAGAGGAGAGGTACGTAAATTGGGGCCTGTTTATTAAGTTGATGCAGTTTGATTTCTCGTCTTTATGAGGCAGAGAGAAAGGGGAGAGCGCGCGCGAACTAGAAACCAGTGTGTTTTCTATTCCGAGCGAGAGAGAGATTGGGATTATTTTTAAAATAGGCTTAGTGCTAATGATAATTAGTTATTTAGGCACGAAAAAAATATATTAAATAGGAGTCGTCCTCAAACGGACGACTGGCACGAGGACGTCGGCGCCAGTCTAGATGGTTTTTTTTTTTCTGGTTTGTAACGGCAGAGAGAGAGAGAGAGAGAGAGAGAGAGAGAGAGACAGACCTTTTTTTTTTTTTTTTTTTATTTTTTTTTATAACAAGGAGAGAGAGAGAGAGAGAGAGGAAGATTTTATTTTATTAATTTTTTAAATAATATAATTATTTAAAATATATAATTTAAAATATTTTTATAAAATATTTAATAACTAAATATTTATATATTTAGTTATTAATTTTTATTTATATATATAATTAAATATATAATTTAAAATATTTTTTATATATATATATAAATTTATTTAATATTTTTTTATTAATTATAATTATGTATAATATATAATTTTTTTAATTTTTGTTGTTATATAATATAAAAATATTTAAAATATATAAATAAATAAATAAACAAAAGAATAAATTATATAAATATTTTATAAACTATATAAATAAAATAATTATATATATATATATATATTTATAAATTTATTTAGTTATTTATATATTTAAATTATATAAATATTTTAAGTTATATAAATAATTTAAAAATATTTAAAATATATAAATAAATAAATAGTTATATATATATATATATAATTAGTTATTTATTTATTTAAAATATTTATTTCTTTAAAATATATAATTAGTTAAATAAATAAATAAATTGTAAATTATATAAATATTTAGTTATTTATATATTTATAAAATATTTAGTTATTTATTTATTTATATATATATAATATATATATATGTATTATATATTTATTCATTTCTTTATTTATTTATTAAAATTATTTATTTATTTATTTTTTTTATTTTTTGTATTTTTTTTTATATTTTTTGTTATTATTATTATTAAAGACTTATATTAATAAATATAAATATATATATATATATATAATTAAAAATATTCTATAAAATTATTTTTAAATTATTTATATAACTTAAAATATTTTATAATTTAAACATATAAATAACTTAAAATATTTTTATGTCTAAATTATATAAATATTTTTAAAATATAATTTAAAATAATTTTATAAAATTTAAATATATTTTAATATATATATATATATATATATATATGTATATATATATAATATGTATGTATATATATATATATATATATGTATATATATATATATAATATATATATATATATATATTTATAATATAAGTCTTTAATAATAATAAAATATAAAAAAAATATAAAAATATAAAAATAAATAAAATAAATAAAATAAATAAATAAATAAATATATGTATATATATATATATATATATATATATATAAAATAAAATAAATAACTAAATATTTATAAATATATAAATAACTAAATTTTTTGATAATTTACAATTATTTTTTATTTATTTGTTTTAACTAATTATATATTTTAAAGAATAAATATTTTTTAAAATAACAAATTATATATATATTATATAATATATATAACTATTTATTTATTTATATATTTTAAATATTTTTAAATTATTTTATATAACTTAAAAATTTATATAATTTAAATATATAAATAACTAAATAAATTTATAAATATATATATATATAATTATTTTATTTGTATAGTTTATAAAATATTTATATAATTTATTCTTTTGTTTTGTTTATATTTTTAAATATTTTATATTATATATTAACAAAATTAATAAAAATTATATATTATACATAATTATATTAATTAATAAAAATATTAAATAAATTTATAAATTTATATATAATTAAAAATATTTTTAAATTATATATTTAATTATATATATAAATAAATAAATTAATAACTAAATATAAATATTTAGTTATTAAATATTTTATAAAAAATAT
Organism: Cymbidium sinense; assembly: GCA_021442155.1. Taxonomy (NCBI): domain Eukaryota; kingdom Viridiplantae; phylum Streptophyta; class Magnoliopsida; order Asparagales; family Orchidaceae; genus Cymbidium; species Cymbidium sinense. Next base: position 34,959 of record JAKCPB010000746.1, on the reverse strand, counting down.
TTTAAATTATATATTTTAAATAATTATATTATTTAAAAAATTAATAAAAATAAAATCTTCTCTCTTTCTCTCTCTCCCGTCGTTATAAAAAAAAAAAAAAAAAAAAGGTCTGTCTCTCTCTCTCTCTCTCTCTCTCTCTCTCTCTCTCCCCGTTACAAACCAGAAAAAAAAAAAAAAAAAAAAGGACATCATCCGTCAAACGGACGACTGGCCATTGTTCTCCACGTTAGTCGTCCGTTTGACGGACGACACTTATATTATATTTTTTTAGTCTAAATAACTAATTATCATTAAGCTTTCTTTTAAAAATAATCCCGAGAGATTCGGGTACTATTCTTCTGGAGCTGAGAGGGAGTTCAAAGGAATTAAATAGGAAACGCCAATCAGCTCGGGCTGGTTCGTGATTTTTTTTTGTCTTTTTTTCTTTTTTTCAGGAGAGCAGCTGATGAAAAAACTCCCAACAACCCCCGGTTTGGTTTAATTTTTGCTTAGACCGGATCTTGTGGGTCGGGATAGCACGAAGATTAAAGATGAGTAGTGCTACCTACTTTTATTTATTTATTAATATATCTGTTGTAAAAAAATTATACAGCAAAAAACAGTTCATCAATCATCACATAATCTTTTTAATAATTGTATAATTTGCTTCTATAAAAATTTAAAATGGCTGTAATTTTTTAAAATTTGTAACATTTGAGACTAATTTCTAGCACTTACTCTTATATATTACATACAATATTGAATTCATATTTTGTTTAGTTTTTGACATCAATGTGTATACAAATTTTTTTTCTTTGAAAAATGGAGTTTCAAAGTATTAATTTGATATATTTGAAATTTATTTTTAAAATTTTCAAAATGATTGTTTATTGTATTATTAATTAAGGTCTTGTTTGGAATCAATTTTTGTTTTTTGTTTTTTATTTTTATTTTTAAGAAATAGAAAAAAAATATGTTTGTTTATCTGTTTTATTATTTTTATTTTTCTATTTTTAAACAAATTTATTTTTTTGTATTCAAAAATATTAAAAATATGTAAAACATTTTTTTTTTTAAAACACGGGTCATACTTTTGAAATTTTTAAGGATTTGAATTTGAATTTTTTTATTTTTTAAATTATATTATATAATATTATTAGTTTTAATTAATTTAGCTTAACAAGATTTATGTTGAATATAAGATAATAATAGATTAATTTTAATGTGTTTATATATATAATATAAATTTGAATTTATACATTAATTTTTAATTGATTCTAATTAAATTTAACTTGATTATATTATAATAATAATAATTTAACTTACTTCATCAATAATTATTATTTAAAATAAATTTATATCATCTCATAAATTTTATCTTTCTCTTAGAATTTAAATATCTGCATAAATAATTTACATTTCATATTTATTCACCAACTCCTACAAATGATATCTTTCTTTTGCATTTTCAATATTTCAAATACATCAGTGCAGTTTATCTTACAAATAAATATTTTTTAAGTAATATCGACGATGATTAAAATAATATTGCTCAAATCACGTGATGTTATATTTGTACCTTATCGATTTTATTATGTGTAATTGAATTAACTATGAAAATTCTTGTTTGATAGATTTTTTATATTTTGAATTTTTGTAAGTGATTCTTTTTATAAACGCATACCATTCGGGTTGTTTGATGATTAATTTAATTTATGCCACTTTCATATTTCAGATTTAATTCTGAACATAAAACAAGTATATAGGTCAACATTCATCATCTTCATTTGTATTTTCAAATATTTTTTTGATTTATGTTAAAATAAAAAAATATCCAACATACTTTTTTATTTTAAAATTTTAAAATTAAAAAACACGGTCCCAAGCGAAATAATTGATTCCATTATTTTTTTCTATTAAAATTTTAAAAAATAACAACTAAACATATTTTTTATTTTTTTCATTTTAAATAAAAAATTTATAAAAATATCAAATATGTTTTTGTTTTCACATAAAAAAAATAAAACAAAAAAATGAAAACAAAAACAAAAAACAAAAAACAAAAAATAGAAAGTGATCCAAAGAGCTCCTAAATTACTTGTCCCCCATAAATACAACTTAAAATATAAAGTGTTTCGAAAAAAAAAAAGGTACAAAAATCACAAAATGATTTAAATGAGGTGTTGTTTAAGTTTTGAAATTAATGATGCAAAATTTATTGACTACATAAAAAAATCTTGCTCATATTTAACTAATTTATTATAGTTTAGCATAAATAATCATACGGTCGCATCTATTCATTGAAAGAATTGATAATTTTTTTTTATTAATGACTTTGATTACTTAAAATATTTTTATTCTTTATAAATAACATGCTTTTTAAATTTATAGCAATCAATATAAATTTTTAAGTAAATTTTCAAATGCATATATATATATATATATATATATATATATATATATATATATATATATATTTATATATATAAAACCAGAATTAAACCCAAAAGAAAGCTTTAAATTAAAATGAGTAGCATATGATAATTTAGACCATAAGCAATTATTGTTTCATGTTAGCAATTAATAGATTTCAATAGAAAATGTTTTTTTTTTTAGACCATTAAACTAATTTCAAATTCATGCATAATATAATCCTGAAAACGGATCACGATAATGAGAGAGAACCCTGACCATCCAACCACTCATTTTAGCACCACAAATGTTTCCAAAACATTAAAATGAATTGAATTTTGCACAAAAAAAATCAGAGTTTAAATAAATCAAAATCACTAAAAAAAATAGAAAACTAAAACATCAAAATATAAATATTAATGAGATCAATAAAAATTAATACACTTTAATTTCAACCGATAAGATAAAGAGAAAAAAAATCCGTCAAGCACTTAATCATAACTCAAATCTCTAAACAACAAAAAAAAACTAAAAATAATATAAGTATTTATTTTTTATCAGTTTCGTTCAAATAAAACGATATTTTAATGAATCAACTTTTGATATCAGGCAGAAATATTTTTCGAGCATGCCACCGTTTTCTTCAAATCGAGTGGGGTGAAGCGCTTTATCAATGATACATAAATATAGCCCATACCATCTGATACAAAATTTTAATATTTATTAATTAATTTTTATCTCATATGACCATTTTATGTTTTTTAAATAAATATATTAACATAAATATTTGGGATCAACTTTTAAAGGCGGTCCCATTAAAATGAATAGTGTTTTGCTTGAGAGAAATTGTTAATGATTCAACTAAAACAAAATAATGATGTGAGATGAAGGTTCTATATTTTTTGTTTGATATTTTTTATTTTATTTTTAAAAGTATAGCATTTTTTTATTTCAAATAAAACTGAGATCACTCTTATATTTTTATTTTGCGCATGATGAACTTTTATTTAATTTATCATATAACAAGGCAAAATAAGTTTGTATAGGTGTAGAGTTCTACCTCACATAACATAGAGTAAGAGCCACATTTTTGTATTTAATTTAAGGCTTCTTTTATATATATATAAATTAAAAATCTAAATGAGATCAATATAGATTAATGCACATAAATTTGAACAAATAATAAAAAGAAATAAAAATATGTCAAATCTTTAATCACAACTCTAATCATTAAAAATGCTTATTTATCTGCCCAACCAAAAGGTGGGCATAGTTTGAAAGAATCTTTATCCTAACTAAACACCTCAAGCTTTAAAATACTCCTAAATAAGAGAGAAAAGAGAACTTGTTAGAAGATTTTTCATTATTCTTCATGTTTCATCCTTCTAAGAAATATTTATGAGCTTACAATGCATTAAATTAGTTTTTTCATCTAAATTAATATAATATTAACTACTAAATTAACATAATTGGATACACATTTTTACTCCTCTTATAATGACTTTATCATCAAAGTTGAACTATGAAGTTGATCTAATGGAGAGTGTAGAGTAGGAATGTGCAAAGGTGTTGTTGGTGATGATAGATCCTTGTTTTGATGAATCACAAGTGTTGACCTTCATATATACCTCATGAGTCGAATCGAGCTTATAAGATGAATTCGATCGACTTGAATCTTCAGCATGTCTACACTGAAACTACGCCGATTAGTCAAACGACCTCTGATCGATGAACGGACTTTTTCATTGCATTCAAAACGTTAAAATTGGTCAAAATATAAATATTGCATAATCTAACGATCAGCCGACCAGAAACATGATATCGCATATGGAATGGAAAACGATGTCCAGCGACCTCGTTCTATGATTTTTGGCTTTGAAATGTCAAAACCTACCAAATGAGACTATCCGCTCAAATCACATCTGAATGAATGATGGAAGTGATAGTCGTAAATCGAGGCGAAATACACTTTGATAAAAGTCGGTGAAACAATCTCCGATCGATGAATTGATTTCACCATTGAGTTCAGAACAACGAAATTGATCAGAATATAAATATTGCACAATAATCCGTTGAGCATTCAATGCACACACATATGAGGAGATTCGGCGATACAATCTAATTTATGATTGCATTTAACATATCGAAATCTATCAAGTGAGATTGTTTGCACTCAATTTAACAAATTCTGCAAATGTGAATTGGAAGTGGCATGCATTTTTTAATGAAATCTAATTGGCTTAAACAAATATTAAAGTTTTTGTTGTCAGAATATCGAATAACTTTGAATCTATATATATTAATATATTATTATCGATGTAAAATTCATATCAAGATTAATTAAATGCTTAAATTTAAAATGCCTATTTAATATAACCCAAAATTATAGTTTCCCTATTGAATGCCTGTCCGCTGTTCTCCTCCTTCATGCACAAGATCGCTCCTCTCCTCTGACTTTCTTCAACCATTCCATCCTAAGAGCCTCCCACTCTTGGCCTTCTTCAAAACCTAAGCATAACCTTCATTCTGTGGCAGTATCTCCTTTCTTCCTCTTCATCCGTTTTCTGTCTGTTAAATGAGCCAGAAGTAAGTCTTATTTGCCCCATCCAAGGCTTCTCCTTCCTTCCTCCCTCATTCACTTTTGTCATCTCCACTTGCTGATTCAGTTATCGTTCTCCTCCTCTTGAACCTCCTTGGCGTTCCCTGGCAAAATCTCCTCTCTTCCCTTTTGTATTGATCCTTTTTTAGAGAGGCGACTCATCGATTCCTCTAAACCCAGTTCCTCTCTGTCGGTCGTTGAATTACTCCTCCGACCTTTCCTTTCGCTGCAGTTGAGAAAGAATACCATCATCAGGCGGGTTTCTCTCTCGATCTTCGACATTTTTCCATTCCCTTCCTTCCTTTGGGTTTACCACTCCAGCAAACTTTTTATATGATTGAGTTTAGATGCCAAGATTTATCTTTATGGTAGGTAGGGCTAAGAAATTAGCTCGAAGATCGTGACTCGCTCGAAAGTCGACTCGAATCGCGAATCGAGATGTTCGAAGTAGAGCGATTTTGAGCGAGTCTCAATTTATTCGAGCCGACTTCGAACCGTGGCTTTCTTCGCTAGCGGCGGATCAGCGAAACGGGTATGAGCGGCGAATGATCGATTAATTCGGGTGATCTAAAATTCTATTCTAAATTCTAATTTGACCCCGGACGACCTCTTCACTTCGGTTCTCTTCTCGCCTTCTCGGTTCTCTTCCGTTCTCCTCCCGTTCTCGCCGTGTCTAACCCATTGCGGCGCCGTCTTCAGATATCGTCGGCCGTCGATCGATGAGTGTTTGGTTTTGATTTCGATGTTGGTGATCACCTGTATGTGCTTGGTTTGCTTCCTTGCTAAATACTTTCGATTCTATTTCATTTCTAATTAAGTATTTCATGGAATCATGATGTTGGTTATTTCAATTGTTTATTATTCCATTATTTAAGGTTCTATTGGATTTGGGGATGTTTGGTTCTTTAATCATTCATGTATCTATATTTTTTTTGCGGTTGAGGACACGGGTACTTTTTTTGGGGTTTGTAACAATTTTAGGTTAGCATGTTGGCGTTGGTTATTTTGGTTACCGTGGGTTTGTAAGATTGTTGCATGTTGAATGTTAGCGGTTGCAAACTTGATTGGATGATGTTATTTTGATCATTACATTTTGTAACTTCGGTATATTACTAACTTGGTTTTGCCAATTTACTTCTCCCTCTGATATTCCTCCTTAGACGCATCTTTTCGAATTACGTCTGTAAATACTAGTATGTACTTGGCTTTGCGATTCTTTGTTACCTCATGCATTGGAGGTTATTTGGTGCTATAAAGGTTGTTTACTTGTTTACGTGTGCATTCATGGGACATGTTATGATGTTCACATGCCTTTCCCGCTTTAGTAACTTGGTTGTTCTGTTGATTGTTGGTAGATGTTGTCATGTTGATAGATGCAGATTTCTTAGTTGTAAATATATGGGGATCTTTTATGTATAATCCAGTCTTTAAGCAGATTTCTTGGTTGGTTTTGATCTTTCTTCTAATCTAGTCTTTAATTAATTGGTCCAGCATGATTTGTTGTTCAAATTAATAGTTCGATGGTATTTATATTTTTTGAGTGATTCTATGCATCTTTTGTTTCATTTCTTATAGACATAATGGCAAGTCCTTCTCAAAGTAAATCTATTAGTTTTCAAGTGACTCAAGCCTACCTATTGATAATAATGCAACAACTCAAAATGAGAGTGTGGGTGAAATAGCGTGTTAAGATCAAGGGTAAAGACAACGATCCAAGTTTGGCAACACTTGAAATTACTATATTAGAAAAATGGTGCGAAGTTTAAATATAATTATTGTGTCAAATCATATGTGAAACAAAAATGGAACCACATCTCGGTTAAGTAGACACTTCAAATCAAATCACTATAGCAAGGTTGATAACAAGGAAAGAAGCAAAACTATTTGATCCGGTAGCGGAGGATTTAGAGCGGTTCAATATCTAGTTTATGTGTTTTATGATCATTCTAGAATAAAGAATATTGTGGCTAAGATGATTATTGTTCATGAATATCCATTTATGATGGTTGAACATTTATGGTTCAATATTACGATGAAATCGATGAATCCAAATTATCATAAAATTTCAAGATTTGACATCAAAGAGGAGTATGAAAGTTTATGAAGTTGAAAAAGATAAGTTGAAAAAAGTTTGAAAGTTGTTGAGAGTTTGATTACTATTGGACATCAAATCAAACCATTGGTTATATGTGTCTTCGTGCATTACATTAGTTATTGGAAATTACAATCTAGGATAATTAGTTTCATTGATTTGGATCCTCCTCATAGTGGTGATTTACGAGGCAATTTCTAAAGTTTGTTGCAATGGGGTCTACAAAACAAAGTTAGTACATAACTTTGGACAATGCATCATCTAATGATGTAAGCGAAATCAGCTTTATTCATTAGAAGATCGGTTTTCTATTAATGGGTGATTTCTTCCATGTTCGATGTGTCATATTTTAAACTTAATGGTGATGGGTGAAAGAAATCAGTTCAATAATGAAAGGGTAAGAGAGTCTATTTTATTTATAAAAGATCTCCATAAATTTGGAGAGATAACAGATTATCCACATCAAAGGCACTTTGCATTGATGTGCCAACTCACTGAACTCCACATACAAGATGTTAGAGTGCTTTTTATTATAAGAATGTTTATATGCTTTATGATCAATTATATATGGTTGCCCTCTCAAGAAGATTGGGTTAATTTTGAGAAAGTAAGAGAGGCCGCTGATTTTTCATCATCGAAATTTTTTTGTTCATCCTATCCTACGAATAGATTGCTTCCCAATCTAGTTATCAAGAGAATATTGGATCGAGTGCTCATCTAGTATTTCAAACATGGCAAGTAGCATGAAGACTAAATTTGATAAGTACTTAGGCAGTGTTCATTGTTATTTTCGATTGCTTGCATTTTAGATCCTATAATGAAACTTTTTATCAATTACTACCCACAAATTTATGATGTTCACATTGTGAATGAGAAGAAGGACCGTAAAACAAAAACTTTTGAGCTATATTCTTATTACTGTTGATACAGCAAAGAAACTACTTGAAGCATCCACCTCTCAACTGAAAGAAACACAATTGAAGGTGGTAATGCTTCACATGATGATTTGGCGGGTTTGTATGACTTCATAGATTCTACTGGCCTCTTAGTACCCCAGAAGTCTGATGGAGATATACCTTGATGAAGCATGTGTGAAATGCCCATATTCAAAATTTGACATTTTGGAATGGTGGAAAATGTCTGCTATGAAATATAAGACTCTCTCAAAGATGGCCAAAGATATTTTACCATCCCGTAACTTCATGAATCAGTTTTTAGTCTTTGGTGGTCATGTACTAGCGATTATAGAAGTTCAATTTCACCAAGAACATTAGATGCTTTAGTGTGTAGTGAAAATTGGATTCGAGCTGCATATAAATCATCAAAAGATCCATTGGTATTATTATCTTACTTTTTTATTTTATAGTACAATTCTCTCTAGTCTTTTCTATTCATATATGAGTTTCATTTTTAATCTATTGCAATTTCAGTTTGATGTTCTTGTGGAAGAGAACTTGGTTATAAATGTACCTGAAAGTTTATCCATGGAATCAGAAATATGAAAATCAGGTGATATCATTTCAGTTATGCTCTCTTTATTTTTGGAGACTTTTTTACCAGCAGACTATTTGATCATTTTTATGTGACTATACGGTTTGTATATATTTTTGGAGACTATTTTCTTTTAGCAATGTAGGCTATGTAGCATCACATTATATTTTTTGCTTCTTTTGTGCTTTAATATTTTATGATGGCGGATGGCAATATGATGCCCAATGATAAAATTGAACGAGATTGATTAATGGAGGCTTTCGTGATTAATTTTTTTATACTAATGAAATGATTTGGTCGATGATCTAACTTTGAGGCCATTTCATCGTTTGGGGTGACATATTAGTATATTACTTGATAGTTGATATTGTCTGTAAGTTTCACCTAGATTTGAAATTTTTGTTTGACATTACAAACATATTATTTCATCTTACATTCTTACTATATTTTATCTCGATGCATGCAATAATATAAAATTTTGGTTTGCAATTTTATTTTGACTTTACAAACCTATTTGCTTCATCTTGTCATCTTACATAGTTACAAACTTACATTCTTACTATATTTTATGTCTTGCATTCTACATTCTTACATGATTGGAGCCTTATTTTGGCATTTTAGTTAGTCACCCTAAAAATAAAGAACTCAACTCTTTTGAGGCACAAGTCATAGAGGTTACCATTTATAAGATTTCTTGAGGAGAGACTATTGTAGCAAATGATTTAGCCAAGTTTCATTCAAGATTATGTGGAGCCAACCATGTATCTATCTTTCGATCATATGTGGTTGTCTTATTTTTGGTGGCCTTTTTCGGATTGAATTTTTTTGGTGGTTGTTATTCTCTTTTCCTGGTTTGGCTTGGAGATTTCTACATTCTTACATGGTTGTTTGTTGTCTTTGCATTTTCCCTTTTGTAGTGATAGTCTGCTGATCTGCTCTAGCCTCTAGCCTCTTTGGGAATTTGAAGAGTTTTGTTTGCCTCTGCTCTATCCTTGTTCCTTTTGGGCCTTTGGTTGCCGCTCGTTAGTTACGGAGATCTCTGCATTTTGACCTGTCCAGGCGGGTATTATGACTTTGTCTGTTTGTTATTGGTAACGTGTTGGATTTTTTGGCTGTGTTGGTTCACTTGGTTGGCTATTTTGGAATTTGGATGGGTGGATGTGTTGGCTGGGTGGTGTGTTGGGCGTTGGTCGAATTGAACTTGAATTCGATTAGCTTTGGCTTCTTACACTCGCTCATCTCATTTATGGTTGGCACAGTGGTTTTATTTGTTATTTTGTTGGTGGTGGTGGAGCCGTGGAGGATATAAGATCTAGTGGGCTTATCATGAAGAATTTTTGCTTTTTTTTAATTTTCGATGATGAGAAGAGAATATATTTGTAATTTGGGTAAATTCATTTGCTTCATTATTGGTGGCTAACAAGCCTCTCATTGGATGGCAACCTTGAGCCTTTATTCCGCTTTGACTCTTATATTGCATGATATTTGATTTGTGAGGTTTTGTCACTTTTGCAAGGGATTTTCTATCTTTAAGGCTCTAATGGATGGCTTTGGCAACCTAGAGTTTGGAGCATTCAATTATTGAAGTAAAATATAAAATAAATTTTTAAGCTAATTCAATGCTTGAAGATGGATATTACTTTCTCGACTCAGTCCCAAACAAAAAACATTTTCATATTTTTGTTTTTTTCTAGATTTGTATTTTAAACTCAATGTTTAGATGTATTATAAATTTTTTTTTATTTTATGAAATGCTTAATTGTTGGCAAATCTTGTAATGATGATATCATAAAGGGAGTTGGTTAGAGGTTTAGTAAATTCATGTGATTATCTCTTGCTAATTAGTTCAATGAAAAGATTATATCTCTAAAATGATAAATTCAAATTAAGTTTCATTATTAAAAAATTGATAATAGTGATAGCATCAATCACAAGTATTTGTGCTAAAGTGGCTATGATCTTGATGAGAAATTCATGCAAAATTGTATCATTTTCTAGATTTGTATTTGTATTTGTAATTTATAAAATTATAGTTTGCTATTAATTGCAATTTATATTATTACATATGCCAAAAATTTGATACTAAAAATTCCTTGGATTTCATTTTCGAGCCAAACGAGCCGGCTCGTTTGCATTTCGAGCGGTTGATTGGATTTGAGCAAACGCGATCCTACGCTCGTTTCACATTCGAGCGGATCGAGCTCGAGCTTCGATTCGATCCGACTTCGGAACTCAAAATTTTGCCACTTCGAGCTCGGGCAATTACCAATTTTGAGCGTTCGAGCTATGGCTCGGCTCGAAATCGGCTCGAACACACCCCTAATGGTAGGTGGTAGATGTGTAAAAAAATGTGTGAATATAAGTATACATGCTTGTGCTTCTTTATGCAGGTTTGAAGGTCTCGTCACGCTCATCAGGATGTGATGAGATAAAAATTGATCGAGGTGTTGCAAAACACCCCGTCGAGCTCATCGAAGCGTGAAGGCCTCAAAGCTGTTAGATGCAACTCCATCTTGGAATGCTACCGAAATTTCAACTAAAATTTGGAACTTAAACAAATTCAAATTGAAATCATCTAAACTTAAGTTAAATAAGAAAATACATGATAAATATGAAAATGAACATTAAACCAAAGAGAAAAAAAGAGGAAAAGCACTTACAAAACTTTTTTAAGCAAGTTGAAAGCCCTCACAAAGTTTGAACTAAAATCCTTTCCCTTCTCTTTCAAGTGCTCTAAACTCAAGCATGTGCTCTCTCATAGCCTTATTTATAGGGATTGGAGGAAGCAATGAGGGACCCATTTGTATTAAAAAATTTACTTCTTAATAAAGTGAGCCTGTGTTCTCGTAAATTCCTCAAACAAAAAGAAGAACTAAATAAGTTTTAATTGAAATGGGGGGAGTCAGATATTAAACTCATAAAGGAGTTTTACAAACTTGAAGTCTAGTTATTCAATAAATATGAAACCTGAGGTGGAGTTAGGGATATTGGAATTGATGTTTGTTTATGTGAATAGAGCCTCTTATTGAATACTGAAAGTATTAAATTCATAAACAAGTACTTATAAAACTAATTGAAGAATTGAAGAATCATATTAGATGTTAAATGAAGTAAGAATCCATTGAATGCCAAATTGAAGCATAAGAGAACTCCTTGGAATTAAGATATATTCTTCAAATAGATCCAAATAAATTGAAAAAAAATCCAAAGATCCATAGGAGATCTCTAATGAAATTGAAGAATTGCAAATAGGCATGTTCAAAAAAATTTTAGAAAATATTTGAAGCATGTTATTTGTCTTATTAAATACTTGAATTGAATCAAGGAGAAATTGAATAGAGCTCTTAATGAGTCTGAGGATTGCTAACAAATATAAATGAGAATCTATTGAAGGTTTAAAGATTAGATAACTTTGAATAAAAAATGGGGAAAATAAACAATCAAATATTATTTCTAAGAAATCTAGTAAACTACTAAAATTTAAAACACCTTCAATGCCACCGGATCTGTAATTCTTCATACAAACAAACAGAAGACAACACTAAATTAAACTCTCCATAAAATATTGAGCTTCTTTCAATCTAAAAATTAAAAATTTTATTCTAATTATGATTTTTAGAATTGATGATTTCATTAATTAAATGAAATTATCTAAGCTATAAATGCCTGCATATGCTCAGACATGAAAATTTAGAGTGCAAATTTTAATGTCTGAAAAGACTATGCAGACTAAGTTGGAATTAAATAAAAATAAGAAATTAATCTCATGATTTAGAAAAAAGATTATCTAAATTATTAAATACCCACATGGGCCCCGACACTACGTTGAATTCTTAAACTTAGTGTTTGAGGATGCTGCGCTGGTTGATTCGTGGTTTGGTCTTAAGACCGGGTTTAGTTTAACAAAACCTAAAAATTTAATTATTTTAAAAATTTTAACTTATTAAAATATCTAAGAAGCTAATTCTATCATATGAGAGTAGATCTGATCCTCTATTATTAAACTAATAGAGTCGATAGGATCTGAAACAACAAATTAAATGATTAAACAATACATTCACTCCGATGATGGCTGTGTTGAATGAATATTTCAACCCGAGGGAATACTTAGCATCAAAATATTCTTGCAAGCTTAAATTGAATCAATCAAAATCAAGTATCAATACAAATATAAATTTAATTTTGCTCCACACACGCCGCCGGATTCACACCACATCGTACAAGAAAACAGAAGACATTAATTAAGATTTTGATTGAACTCTTGCACATATTATAAAGTATAATTAAAACTCAAATTCAATATCTTAAAATTATGCAAGCATTCTTAAAATACACGCATGGGAGACATTCTACTTAAACTTAGTATGAGGATCTTTATGGTTGCTTCGATTTGGTCTTAGGGCGAGTTAACAAAACCTAAAAACCCAAATATTATAAGAATTTTAGTTTATTGATCAAAGCTAATTCTCATATAATAGTAGATCGATCCTATTATTAAATTAATAATTGACATGACGAAATAATAAACTACCGATGATGTGTTGAATGAAGATTTCAACCGGAGGGATATTTATCATCAAAATGCTTGTAAGCTCAAATTGAATTAATCAAAATCAAATATCAATCTAAATGCAAAATATAATATGTCATTAAGTGTTAAATGCTTGAATGAAATTTAATCTTTAAAAACATAAAAAAAAACTCTATTAAATCCACCTTTCGCAACTGTATGTTGAATGTGATAAATTAAGAAAACTCTAGCCTACAAAGAAGCTAATGTCAAATCAAGAGTTATGCTATGTTCACTCTCAATCAATCTCATGCTAGTAAGGATGACTCATGTCCTTTGACATTGGCTTGCTTTCGAGCTCCACATATGATGTAGTTACGATAGTCCTCCGATGGAGGTTTGCCAAATGTAACCATTATATTATGATCAATGAGTAGCTGTATCCCAATGTCTACTTTGAGTTGTGAATCATAGAATTTTGAGGAAAAAATTTCTCTGCCAACTAAGGTAGACTTAAGCATGTCTCCTTAGACAGACACCACCCCTGGTCTACAAGGATTTATTGGACAATGTAACCCATGTTTTGCTGATAAGGATCCTTCGGTCAAGTTTGGTCGACTACCTCCTTTGACTAAGTATATTATGGATCACGATAGCCCGGGATGACAGAACCATGGGATCTAGATCGGGCACATCATCATTCCCCCAACTATCTGCTTTAAGCTAATGATCATAAAATTCATAAATCCCAAATTTTAAACTCAACATGTTCTACTTTATCAGCATTCAATTAATGTGAAAAATTTCTCTCTTAGGATTGAGAGGGTAATTAACTATAGGTTCTGTGCTATACATATATTTAAAGTCCTCACCAAATAAAGGCAAAATCTCTGGGTAGTGTCTTATCTACTATTACATCTACCTTCTAAAATTACACCGATATTTTAAACCACACTCTCCTCCTTTAATGTGATAGGTCGGTGGTTGACTGATTTGGCGACTCATGGGACAAGTTTCTCTTTCCATCTTTGGCTAGATCTAAACTATAATAACAACATAATATAATGAAATTAAAATTTAAAGTTACTTGGAAGCTACTTTGGTTTAGTTCTGTCGTCGATGAACCTTGAACTAGGAAGACATGTCAAGCTTCCTCTTACAGGAAAGCGGTAAAAGAGAAAGAAGGAATCAGTTGTGAGCTCATGATCACATAGGCATCATTTACATAATCATCCTTATATAGTATTCTATCCTAATAAATTTAAATTTTGAAATGGGTAAAAGGAATAGCTCTACTAGTGATGTTAATCTTTTTTTTGGGCTCAATAATCAACTCAAACACTTCAAAAATAACGAAACTCTATCGCTCAAGTACATGAGTCTAAAAGTGTCAAGAAAAATGCCTTATGAAGAAGGGATATCAAAGAACAATTATTAGAATAAAAAAATGCTTCATGAAATCAATGGTAGTAAGAACTCATGATCATTCTAAGCACATGATGATGGGTGTGACACCATTGCGCTGAGAATCTACTAGAAGGTAGAAAGAAGAATAAATATGGAGGCCGAAACCTCGAGAAGAAATATCGACGCAGAAGCTTTTTCATCTGGAAGCAAGCTAACCCAGAGACAATGAAGAAAGATAAATGCTGAACTGCATGTTCAATAGCCATTGTTCAAGTAGAAAATACAACCAAGTGGGAAGCGAGTCTTTTGACCCATAATAGGTTTGATAGCCTAAGATGGGTAAAGCAGAACAACTCTACTGGTCAAATCAAATAGTCCTTCTAGACCCGACAACATTAGGTTCCAGCTTCTCTAATGAGGAAACTCAAAATTGTATATGTAAGAGTGCATCGGGTCCTGAAAGTTACTAATGAGAAAGGAGTGATGAAAATAAAATATCAAAGTCACATCGTGTAGAGTTGCTCCTCCAAGGATACCTCCTCCTATAATCCCGGCAAGATGTCAACCAATTCAAGTCCTGCACGGTGAGCATCGAGGCGTGACACTTGGACCATAGATCCAAGAATCCACCATCGAAAGGTCCTGGCATAAAGGTAAGCAAATATGGAGGCCAAAGTCTCAAAGTGAAACTACCTTAAAGAAAGATAATGACGTGACATCTGGACTGTACTCCCATAAAATCCACTCCTTATGCCAAAGTATTTGGAGCTGAAGTAGTCTTTCTACTTGAAGTTGAACTGCATTCACTCCGAGTAGCCATTCAACATGATCTTACCTAAGATGAGAATGTCTATCTATGGATGGAAGAGCTTGATGTGTTTGATGAGATCAGGCTCCATGCTTAGCAAAATTTAAAAGTCTATCAAGCGAGGATGTCCAAAGCATTAGATCATATAGTGCGTCCTTGAACTTTTCAAGAAGGAGAATTAATATTGGTGCTGAGAAGATCAATTATTCCTAATAAAAAATCGGTGGCAAATTTGAGCCTAATTGGGAGGGCCCTTTTGTCATTGAGAAGGTGTATCAAGGAGGGGCATACCAACTTGTTGACCTAAAAGGTGAACTATTTTTGATCGATACAAAAAAGTATTACATGATAAATATATTCTTGAGGTATAATAGAAATTCCTCTGCAAGACAGGGGTCATTTTTTTTAGTATATATATTTAGGTTGACATCATGCTTCATGCCGAGATCCCTAAATAAATATGCTTACAACAAAAAAATTCCTGAAAATTCACCTGTTACATAGGGGAATTTTTTTTAGATTTCTATACATAGATGAAATCAATGTTGCATATTAAAACACTCTTAAGATCAAATATATCAACTTATATATTGATATATTTTCTTAAATTATTTTAGAGCTTTTTAAAGTGCTTTAGAATTTCCCAAGATAGGGGCATTTTTATATATTTAGCTAAGTTGAAATCGTGCTATAAAACAAGATCCTTGAATATATTCTGATTCAGGTTGACATCAAGCTTTACGTCAAAATCCTTGAATATATCCATAATTATTATTGTTAAGTTATAGGTTCTTGCAAGAACAAAAAGAATATATTTCTACGCATGAAAAGACAACCCAAAATATTAAAAGTTTATCTCCCATATTCGTAAATTCTAAAGATCAAGTCAGAAGAACTCTCAATTTTAAAAGCTTCAATCAATTGAGTTGGAAAAGCATCAATACATCAACATCAGTAGGTTAATGTTGACTCAATTGCCCAAATAATGGCTGTCGCTTTTCTCACTCAGACAAGAGAAAAGGCCGGAAAGAGCCTCCGCATGGTCGATGAAAACCACCAACCCATCACAACAGTCAAAGACTCAAGTAGGTTTAAATGTCGAACTCAACAATGACCAGTTGGTGGCGCTCTCCTCACTCAAGCCGTAAGAAAAGTCATAGTGAAAAGCCGCCGTTGGTCCAATGATGATGTTGTTCAATCTCAAGCGGATCCAAATGACTACAACACAAACTCAAGAGATCTTTCAACCTGATCGATAGACCAAGATAATCTGAGAAAAGTATCAATTCAGAGTTATCTCGAATCAATCTTTATGTTGTCTGCAGAGTGATTATGGTGAAATTTTATAATTTTTAAAGAATTATATACTCCCACCTTCACTATATGCATGATAAAATGAAGATAGAAATATACTTCTTCTTTTTTATGGATTTTTGACACCACGTAGATCCGCGGATATTCTTATTGAGGGTGATCGGGTACGGCATTGATGAGAGGTGTACTATCCTAAAAGATAGAAGTCACCGCTGGACCTAATAATCTCAAGGACTCCTAAGGATAATGGGTGCATGTAAAAGATTCTTCCTACTTTACATGAAAAGTAAAGTAGGGTTTATTTTAAATCTGTTCATTAAGTTCCCTAGGCAATAGTTAATTACATCCTGAGGAAGGGGGGTTCATTAGGAATACTCTTGATTAAGATAAATGATCATTATCTCCAAATATTTTAATAGGTAGGACTATTAATCGATTAGTTTATTTTGGAAGATCAAATGAGATTGATCAAATAGAGAGAGTTATTAACGAAGCCAAGGGAAGATAAGTAGGAGATGCTCACGATGCTAGGAAACTTAGCGAGCATCTCAAACTATCCTATGGTTGGGCTTTACATTTTTGAAATTAAATTATTTATTTAAGTTATATTTTTATTAGAAGTTCAAGGCTTATAATTCCACAATACAAGTGAAAATGAGGTGAGGATTTATGACCCATAGAAGGGAGAAGCAACCTCAAATCCTAAATCTCGGGAGCTTTGGCGAGGGCCAAAAAGTACAACCTAAATCTAAGGTGAAAATGGACATTTAATTTGCCTCCACAAGAGAGGACAAATCATCTGACTGCTTGGACTTACAACCGCCTGGGGGTGGCCGCTAACTACTCCTCCTACAATTTTAAATTCATGTAGGCAAGTCATATGCTTTATATAAGATAGTTAGGTTGTTATTTATTTAGAAAGAGACTAAGTCCTTAAACTCACTCCCTAAGAGACCAAATCATATAAAGACATGAAAATGACCTAGATCTAATGCAATGCAAAACATATTACATGTTATTTTTATTTTTGGACAATCATTTGACAAAGGCTTATAGGATTCATATGCCTAATGCATGAGAAGTAAGATTATGGGCACAAATTAGTGAGAAGGGGGAGGTGTGTTTCCACCACTGCTCTCAAAGGTCAAGCTAAGTTTCTTTAACAAAGGTGGGCCCTCTAATCAAGAGTGTAACAATATGCTTTTAAGCATGATATTATAAAAGAAATACTTATCTGGCTAAGAGGCTAATTCTTTTATCTTAATTTTAACTTAGGCTTTAAATGAGGTTATGAGTTATTTATTTTAATTTTGAGTTAATTAATTTGGTAGAAGATTTATTTTTCTTAAAAGCCTAATCATCATCCAGGCCATACATCGAGCAAGGAAGAAACTAGGAAACATGCCATCTTAATGCACAAGCTAAATAAAATATCAAATATTTTATAAAGCTAACGCAAAAGAATACAAAGGCCATTTGTGGTCCGGAACCACTGTACAAATCCGAAAAGAAATCGGGTAGCTGAGCTCTACCCTTATATAACCCGGATTATAAATGAACTAATTTACAATCAAGTAAGGAAATTCATGTCATAGGGGTCTTCATTTCTTCATTTCTTCTTTCTTCTTTGGTTCCTTCTTTTGGTTCCTTCTTTTGGATGGTTGGAAGGTGGTTGCTCAAAGGCTTCACTTGGTACATAAGATGAAATCTAATGACCAATGCTCATCCTAATCTCCCATAACAATCATTCCAAAATCCTAATTGTAAAAATATATGAAAAAGAAAAGTAAATCTAACTAACACCTATAAAATAGAGATTAGCTAAACAAACCATACAAGTTCTAAGCATGTATATTGGACTTAGCATCCCACACATGGGTGACCAAGTCCACTATGAATTATGCTTGGGATATAAGCACTTGCACAAAGTTATATTTTTTATTCATGCCCAGCACAATCCCATGTAGAAAATAATGATTTGACTAAATCATCCTACCATTCATTCTACCCATATTCACCCTAACATTCAGACTAAAATAAAATATCATAAAATAAAAGCAAACATCAAACCATGCACCATCCTAACTTAAAGCTAGAAGTTGTGACTTAACTTAATGTGTGTGCTTTTAAAAGTTTGTGTGGTATGTTTAGGTAGGGCTTTAAGGTTTAGATTTCCTAAGTATGAAGATGTCCAACTTAGAGGGTGATTTTGTTTAAGTTGTTTAGTTGATTTAGGTTGACTTTATTTGATGTTTTGTTTAGGTTTGAATGAACCTACAATTAATTACTAAGTATTGTAAAGAGAGGGAAAAGAGAAAATAAACTTCTCTTTCCTACCCTACCTTAAGTAATTTCTAAAGTAGATTCATATTTTATTTTATTTATTGAATGTTGATCATGTGTTTTAATTAATCCTAAGTTTAAATTTTCTCTAAACAAACTTATTCAAAAATAAAGGCATTTTAAGATTAAGTAAAGTGAATTAAGATCACAAAACACATCACTTCATTTTCTTTCCCAACATGTATAACATGCATATGAATGAATCCTTTGCATATTTATACATACAAATGGAAATATTTAGCATACTTTATGATGAATGCTAAGTGAGTTACTTAAGAAAATTTGAATGCTTTAAGATGCATAATTTTCATTAAGTAGAAAAGAGATTTTCTTATCCATTTTTCACATGCACACATGTATGTATGAAAGGCATAAATGAGTATGACGCCATTATTAACTAGGGGTGTAAGGTACAAAACCTACTTAGGGATACTTAAATCTTTATAACCTCGAGTTGTTCAGACTAATATACCACTTTTCTTAAATACGAGCATGTGTACAAAAGAAATAAAGGAAAATATAGATTCAAAAAGTTTGTATTGGCTGATTTATTTTGTTTATGCAGTTTGTATCTACAAATGTAGATGTCCTTCTTAAACAATAGTATAGGAATGAATAGGAAGGGAATTTGGCAAGTGTTATGTTCTTTTCAAATGAACTATACACTTTGCCAAGTCCTATTCAAAACCATACTAAGAGAAAAGAGAATGAAGGCTACACTATGCATATCTTCATACTTATATCCACATGCAAGCTCATAACTAATTATAAGTAGCACACTTTCAATTTTGGATATTTGATTTATAGTTTTTGAAAGTAGTTTTGAATTTAATAGTAATAATAGCCATTCATATTTTACTTTAGCCAAAACATTCAACTTGACATAAAGAAAATATTTCATTTTGAATCTGATTTTTTGGAAAGCATGAATGCATGAAATTCATATGACATACACATTTAGCATGTTAGGAAAGAACTAAATTGATGAAAGCATGTAAACACATTCACCCTAATTAATTCCTAAAGTCAATCATATAAAATAAGAAAGCTTAAAGAAAATCAAGTTATTTTTAAGGAAGGTTTGATTTTATTTTGAGTTTGATTTAATTTGAAAAATGTGAGGTGAGTTTGTTATTCTAACCCATTCCCACATATGTTTATTATTTTAGTTTAATTTTTAGGTGATTAGATCAATTTTATGCTTTGGTTAGGCTAAGGTATGAATTAAGTGTGTTAATTACCCCTTACCTATACAACCTTAGTATACTTAATCAAATAATTATGAACTATTGAGATGACATAAAATAATACAAGGAATTTAAATTAGCAATGCACTTAAGAAAGAAAGGTATGCAATTGGCTCATGATTAATGATTAATTAAACTAATGGGTTTAACTTAAGTACTGTCATAACCCCTCTCACACATGTGAGTTGAGTTTTGATTTCCTTAATGTACTTAGGCTCTTGAACACCTAAGCATCTACCCAAGATAGATTAATTGAGTTCTGGAGAGTTTTATAATTTTATGAAATTAATTAAGATGGTAATTAGTGAATTTATCCTTAATTAAGGTTAGATTAAGAAAGAAAAGGGGGTTTAAGGAATATCTTAAGGAAAGCATCCCAAAATTATTCCATAAATTTCATATTCACTTAATCAAAACTTAATTGACTCAATCAAAGGGTTAAATCACTAATTATGCCTTTAATTAAGTTTAATTACATTAAGGGAGTGATTAAGAAATGAATTAGCAATTCTCCTAATTAAGCCACCAATAAATCCCAAGAAAATTAGGGGAGGTAGGAGTCATCCCACTAATTAAGCACAAGAAGTTTGGGATTAATTAGTGGAGTAACAAGAGGGTAATTAATAAAATAAAATTCTCAATAAAATCCAAATTCAGAGAAAAATACTATTCAAAAATCATTGAAATCAATTTTGGAATATTATATATTCAATTATCTATCTAATGCAATTTATTTCATTTTTTTAATTTTTCTAGGCTTAGATATGAATTTAGGAAGCTTCCATAATTAATTAGAATATTTAATAGCCTAATTAAGTGGTCCCGTTGGTGGTGGCGGCGCGCTTTCCACGTGATGATTATTGGATAATAAAGTTATCACATTATAGCGTTGCATTAGCGGCGGTGCTACATGCTTTCTCCTCACCCGTCCAATCAAGGATCGAATGGCTAAGGTTAAAGCCGTAGATCAAATCTGTTAAAATGTGGATTCTACACATCTTAATCGCGGCCATCCATCCAAAATGCACGGATGGATGGCCCATGATCTATCCCTGTAAATTCTTTTGGAGGATGGACACCATCCATCTTCAAGGAGATGATCTGAGCTTGATTGAGCTCAGATTGATCCCAAAATGTATCCACACCATCTAAGTACAAAGACAATCACATCTAACGGCTAGAATTCCATGGAATTAAAGTTCACTTCATAAAGGACCAAACCATATTGAATTTAAGCTCGGTTTAATGTCTAACCTTGTCGGTGGTGATCATTGGTCGATTCCCTTGAAGAAGCTTCATCTAGTGGATGAACCTTTGTTGAGAGTTTGAGGTGTTGAAATTGGGTAAATGCTTCTATGTACCAACTCTTCTTGCACTTGAGCTTGGTCTTGATCGAATTAGATCCTCCCTTGCCTTTAGAGTTTGGGAAAGAGCTTAGGTGAACTGTTGACCTCATTTTTACGATGAGCTCTCAACCCCTCCATCTTAGACATATGATTCCTCTTAAACTTTAAGAGTTCCTTAATCTTAAGACACATCTACTGATTAGGTGGACACTTAACCTAGCCCTGGAGACTTAGAAGGGTTAGCCATAGGAATAGGTCATGCCTTAGGGGTGTTAGGAAAACAAGCCTACCCTTAGCTTGCACCACTCCTCACCTTCCTTTCTTCAAGTCAAACTCCAAATCAATCTTATTTGATTTTCTCCAAACTCAAATCAATGCCACATGATTAAGACACATGATTGAAATTCATGATTGAAATCCATGATTGAAACCCATGAATGAAATTTCAAATTCCAAATCTTTTTTAAGTCCTTAATCCTCTCTTAAGGACTTAACCAAAATCATCTTTAAATTAATTCAAACTTATGAGATTTTCTCATAGCTCATTTATATTCTCATTTATATTCACATATATAAATGAAATATAAATATAAATCAATCAAACTAAATCCTAATTCAAAATCATTCTTAAGTCCTTAATTTCCCCCTTAAGGACTTAGCCTAAATCATCTTCAAAACAAATCAAATCCTTGAAATTTTCTTATAACTCATTTATATTCTCATTTATATTCACATATATAAATGAAATATAAATATAAATAAATCAAACTAAACTCAAAAATCAAATCCAAAACTCCAAAATTTCCTAAGTCCTTTAAATTTCCTCTTAAGGACTTAGACTAAATCATGTTCAAATCAATTCAAAGTCATGGGATTTTCTCATAACTCATTTATATTCTCATTTATATTTACATATATAAATAAAATATAAATTCAAATCAATCAAACTAAATTCAAAAGTTCAAATTCATAATTCAAAATATTTTAGTCTTTAATTCCCACCTTAAGGACTTAGCCTAAATCATGATCAAATCACTTCAAATTCATAAAATTTTCTCATAACTCATTTATATTCACATATATAAATGAAATATAAATTCAAATCAATCAAATCAAATACAAAATTCAAGCTCCAAACTCCAAAATTTCCTAAGTCCTTTAAATTTCCTCTTAAAGACTTAGCCTATATCATGATCAAATCACTTCAAAATTCATCAAATTTTCTCATAATCCATTTATATTCTCATTTATATTCACATATATAATTGAAATATAAATTCAAACAATCGAAACCACTTCCAAAAATCAAACTCGAATCTATTCAAAATCCAACCTAAGCCTTTCAAGTCAAAATATTGAACTTAGCCAAATCAACTTCAAATCAAGCCAAATCTTGATTTTCCTTCATAATTTAATCAATCCTTCAATCATGAATCCAAATATAAATACAAACTTCAAACACTAAATCAAAACTCAATTCAAAAATCAAACCTCAAATCCTTTCATATTCCTCCTTTGAATATGAAATTGTCAAATGAATTAAAATCCATTTGACTTCAAACCACTTGCAAATGGATTCATATTTCAATCATAAGTCAATATACAAGTTCAATCAAACTCAAATCAAGCTTTGACCAAGCCATTTGACCTACTTAGTCTCACTTGACCCAAAGTGACCTAAAGTACCATTATGAGCCAAATTCTAATCCTAACCAAATTAGATTGAATCAAACTCACCTATGCATCTCATCATGATCAACAATCATCATGAGATGATCAATCAACTAAATTGGGTCAAACCAAGTCAAACTTAAGGGTTGACCAAGTCAACACTTAGCCAAAATAAAACTTAACATAGCCAAAATCCTCCCTAGGCCAAATTATTTGAAACCATTGATCTAAGTTCATTCATAACCTATGTTTGAACTTGACTAAGTCAACATTTAAGCCTAACCTAGCCTAATTGGTCACTTGACCCAAGTTGACCTAACTTGACCTAAAAAGTCAAAATGTGTCAAAACTTGATCTAAGATAAATTAATTAAAACTAATGGGTCAAGTTCATTCCAAATCACTTGTTGAACTTGACCAAAGCCTCAATTGGCCAACTAGACCTAACCTAGCCTAGTTGACTTTGAACCTAACTTGACCTAAAAGATCATGTTGAGCCAAATTCAAACTTAACCTAAATTGATTGGAAATAAAGATATCAATCCACTTCATATGACTAACCAAACCGAATCCTACCCATGACCTAGCTTAAATAGGTCAAATGGGCAAATTGGTCAACTTGACCCATTTGACCTAAATGAAGTCATATGAACTAAATTCAAACCTAAACTAAATTGAATCAAACCAAAGCCACCAAAATATTTCAAATGGTCATATGAAATTGACCCAACCCTTGGTTTGACTCAATTTAACCAATTGGTCAACTTGACCCAAGTTGACCCATTTTGACCTAAATGGGTCAACACGAGCCAAACTATACCAAATGAACTCCAAATCTAATGAAACTTGGCCAAACCTATTTTCTCAACATACCCAACATATCCAAATTCAAAAATTAGCCAAATGATCATTTTACCCCTAGGCCATAGAAGAAATTTTGGTCAAATCCATGGAGAATTTGGTCAATTCCTCTTCATACCTACTTGATACTTTCCTAATAGGTCAAGTAAGCCCTATGGAGGGTGGTGCTAATGGGTTTGGGTCAGCCAACTTGACCCTAAGGCCAAAATCGAGCACATGGCTGGCCAATCATGCTCCCACTCAATTTGAGCACATGGGAGTTACCATTCCACTCCATAGCCCAAATACCATATGCAAGCCTCTAGATCAAACAACCACTTAAGGTCAATTGTATCAAAATGATAAGTGAAGCTTCGGCCATCCGATTACCTAAGGGGAAGATATACTCCCCCTATTCACTTCAATTCCAGAGCCATTGTCGATTGAGTAAGGGAGAGTGATAGGAGTCATTAGAAAGAATTCCTAAGCTTCCTAGAAGGAGATTGAATTGGCCATTCTCAATTTTCCCTTAAGCAAAAATAAGGGAGCTCCAAGGATTTTCCAACTTTCTCCATACTCAATCTCAACCAAATTCACTTTGCACACTCCATCAAAGATCAAGTCGAGCTTGCCCAACCTCTTCCCAAGCTCCAAAGGCATGGGAAGATCCACTTGAATCAAAACCGAGCTCACTAGGAGGAGGAGTTGGTCCATAGAGCTATCCACTCAACCTCACAAGTTAAAACTTTCACCAAAGCTTCATCTTAACTAGACGAAGCTCCTCCAAGGGAATCGAGCGACGATGATCACCTTCGATGAGGTATGACATTTTTAGACCATTAAACTCAATGTGGTGTGGAGCTTTATGAAAGAAATTTTGATCCCATGGAATTTTGATCGTTAGATATGCTTGCCATTAGGG
This sequence comes from Cymbidium sinense, assembly GCA_021442155.1. NCBI lineage: Eukaryota > Viridiplantae > Streptophyta > Magnoliopsida > Asparagales > Orchidaceae > Cymbidium > Cymbidium sinense. The sequence continues at coordinate 9,979 of JAKCPB010000746.1, read as the reverse complement.
TTAGATGGTGCAAGATTTCCCAATCAGCTCAATCGATGGATCTTCCCTTTGAAAGAGGATGGTCTCCATTATTCATCAGGGAAGAACAGGGATGATCTCTGGCCATCCATCCATGCATTTTGATGGACGGCCGAGATTAAATCACATTTTATATCCTATTTTATCCCCTATAAATTGAAGATTAAATCCTAGCCGTTCGATCCTTGATCAAACGGTGGAGGCATAAGCATGTAGCGTCGTCGCCACGCGGTGCTACAATGTGACATTTAAGTAGCCACTTAGAGGATGACACATGTAAAGCGCAACCATGTCAGCTGCTTGCATGTCACACCATAGGGATTGAGGATTAATTAGGGTTTATTTAGTTCTAATTAATTGCTAAACTTCTAAAATTCATATCTCTCTAAAGAAAAATCAGAAAAATATGAGATAAATTGTCACTAAAAGATAATTCAACCTAAAATATTCCAAAATTGATTTTGATTAATTTTAAATACTTCTTCTCTCTGAATTTGGGTTTTATTAGAAATTTTAATTTGCTAATTACTCCCTAATTAATCCAGTGATTAATCTCAAACTTCTTGAGTGTATTTTGGGGGATGACTTCTATCTTCCCTAATTTTTTTGAGATTTATTGGTGGCTTAATTGGGGAAATTGCTAATTCATTTTCTAATTACCCCTTAATATAATTAAGGTTAATTAAGGGTTTGAATAGTGGTTTAACCTTTTGTTGAAGTTGATTAAGGTCTATTTTAGTGAATAGGAGGTTCAGGGAATAATTTTTGGGACATTTCCCCTAAGCTATTCCTTAAACCCCTTTTACTTTCTTAATTCTCTTTTAATTAAGGGTTAATTCACTAATTACTCTCTTAATTAATTTCTCAAAATTCTAAAACTTTTCAGAACTTAATTAATCTACTTGGGGTAGATGCTTAGGTGTTCAAGAGCCTAAGTTCAATTAAGGAAATTAAAATTCAACTCATATGTGTGAGGGGTCTTTTGAAATTACTTAAGTTAAACCCCTTAGCTTAATTAATCATTAATCATGAGCCAAATTGCACTAGGCCCCTTTCTTCCTAGGTGCATTACAAATTTAAATTCCTTATGAGGTTTTATGTCATCTCATTAGCTCATAATTATTTGATTAACTATGTTAAGGTGGTGTAGGTAAGGGGTAATTAACTTGCTTAATTCATACCTTAACCTAATCAAAATATAAAATGAATCTAATCATTTAAAAATTAAACAAAAATATCAAACACGTGTGGGAATGGGTTAGGAATAGCAAACTAAATTTACATTTTCAAAATTAAATCAAATTCAAAATCAAATTCAAAATCATATTAAATAAACTTTGATTTACTTTAAGCTTTCTTATTTCATAAGATTGTCTTTAGGATTTAATTAAAGTAAATGTGTTTACATGCTTTCATTGCTTTAGTTCTTCCCCAACATGCAAAATATGTGTGTCATATGATTTCATGCATCCATGCTATTCAAAAATCAAATTTAAAATGAAAATGTTTCCTTTATGTCAAATTGCATATGTTGGCTAAAGTAAGAATATGAGTGGCTATTATCACTATTAAATTCAAATTATTTTCAAAACATATGAATCAATTATCAAAACTAAAAGTGTGTTACTTATATTTTACTTATAAGTTTGCATGTGAGTAAAATATAAGGATGTGCTTAGTGTAGGTCTTCCTTCTCCTCTCTTTTAGTATAGTTTTGAATAAGATTTGGCAAAGTGTATGGTTCATTTGAAAAGAACCTAACACTTTCCTAATTTTATATCATATTCATTCCTATACTATCACTTAAGAAGGATACCTATGCTTGCACATATAAATTGCATAAACAAAATAAATCAACCAATACTAACTTTTGCTTTATTTCTTTTCATTCATTTCTTTTGTACACGTGCTTGTATTTAAGGAAAGTGATTTATTAGTCTGGACAACCCCGTGGTTGTGAGGCTTTAAGTAGTAAGTGATTGTACCTTATACCTCTGGTTAACAATGACATCGTACTCACTTATGCCTTTCATACATTCATATGTGCATCTGAAAGTTGGATAAGAAATCTCTTTTCTACTTAATGAAAATCATGCATCATAAACTTTCAAATTTTCTTAAATGAATTGTTTAGCATGTATCATGAAGTGTGCTAAATATTCTCATTTTTATGTATAGATATCTTTAGGAATCATTCATATGCATGTTATACATGTTGGGAAAGAAAATGAAGTGATGTATATTTTGTGAATTTAGTTCATTTTACTTAATCTTAAAATGCCTTTATTTTGAATAGGTTTGTTTAGAGTTCATCTAAACTTTGGGTTAATTAAAATACTCAATTAAAATATTCACTAAATAAAACTAAAATATGAATCTACTTTAGAAATTACTTAGGTTAGAGAAGGAGAGAGAAGTTCTCTTCTCTTTCTCTCTCTTATAACAATAATTAATTGTTGATTCATTTAAACCCAATCAAAACATAAAATAAAATCAGCCCAAAATAATTAAATCACTTAAATGAAATCTTCCTCTCATGCTTCACTTAGAAAATTCTAACTTAAAGCGTCATAGCTATACAAAACCTCTAAAGCACACACATTTTAGTCACCACTTCTAGCTTTAGGTTAGGGAATGGTTTGTTGCTTGCTTATTTTATGATATATATTTTTGGATGTTAGATATGTGTGTAGAATGAATGGTAGAGGGATCTTAGTCTAACCATTATCTTATGGATTGTGCTTAAGAGGTATAATAAATAAAAGTATAAATGCACTGCGATGCTTCCCTAAGCATAATCAAGCCAAGTGGACTTAGTCACTAGCATCTACTTATCTTCTTTTTGGCTTGATAATAACTCCTTCTCTTTCTATTTTCATTTGATCTTCAAAATAAATTTTGATGTTACTAAATCTTTGGAGATAATGATCATTTACCTTAATAAAGATTATTCAAGAGATCTCATTTTATGATGTAATTAAATGGGGCTTTGAGAAACAACAAACCCTTTAAAATAAATCCACTTTATCTTTTCATGTAAAGTGAATTTTGGTATATATGCACCCATTATCTTTAGGGTCCTTATTGAGTGATTTGGTCCATTTAGGGTGGTGTTGGTTTAAAATTTCATAAGAGTCACAAATCATGGTGGAAGAAAGGCAAAGACCAAAAATTTATCTTTATGACATGAGATCTGTAGATGTACTTATTCGGTGATTGATGACATCAAGAAAATAGTGTACTATCTCAAAAGATAGAAATCACTACTTTTTAATGGACCTAATCACCTTAATAAGGACTCCTAAGGATGATGGTTCTGCATATGTACCAGAGATTCTTCCCCTTCTTTACATGGAAAAGTAAAATAAGCTTTATTTTAAATCGAGTTCATTAAGTTTTCTACAAGGGCAAGCCTTCATAGTTAATTACATCCTAAGGGATGGGATTTAGAAAACTCTAAGGTAAATGATCATTGTCTTTGAAGATTTTCAATAGGAAAGAACTATCAATCAATTGGTTTATGTTTGAAGATCAAATGGGATTGATCAAAGAGGTATTAGAGTCAAAATGAAAGATAAGTAGGAGATGCCCATGATGTTGGAAACTAGCATCTCAAACAATCCTATAGTTGGGCTTTACATTTTTTTTTGAAATTGATTTGGTTTGTTTGAGTTATATTTTTTATTAGAAATTTAAGACTTAAGATTCCTTAACACAAGATTAAGGAAATGTAAGAGGTGAGGAATTAAGCTTATGGACCATAGAGGGGAAAAGCAACCTCAGAACCTAAATCTAGGGAGCTTCATCGAGGGCTAGAAGCACAACCTAAATCTAAGGTAAAAATGGGTATTTTGTTTTATCTCCACAAGAGGACAAAACCGAACATGGACTTACAACCACTTGGAGGTGGCTACCAACTAACTCCTCCTATGATTTTAAATACATGTAGGCAAATCATTATGCTTATGCAAGATAGCTAGGCTGTTATTTATTAAAAAGAGACTAAGTCCTTAAACTCACACCCTAAAGAGATTAGATCATGTAAAGGGCATGTTTCAAATGACTTAAATATAATGTAATTCAAAATTCATTTTATTTTCATTTTGGACAATTATTTTGACTTAGGCTAATAGGATTCATATGACTAATGCATGAGAAAGAGGATTATTGGTCAAAATCAACGAGAAGGGAGGAGGTGAGTTTCCACCATGGCTCTCAAAAGTCAAGCCAAGTTTCTCTGGAAAAGGTGGAAGCCCTCCAATCAAGAGTAAAATAAGATGCATTTATGCATGATATTACAAAAGAAATGCTCATCCGGCTAAGGGGTTGCTAATTCTTTTATCTTGATTTTAAACTTAAGATTTAGGTGAGGTTATGAGTTATTTAATTTTATTTTGGGTTGTTAAGTTGTGAAAAAGATTTATTTTTTTCTAAAGAGCCTAATCCACATCCAGGCCATACGAAAAGCAAGGAAGAAACTAGGAAAATCATGCTACTTAATGCAAAAGCTAAGCAAATCATCAACCAATTTATAAAGCTAATGTAAAAGAATAAAAGGTTTGTTGTGGTGGACCACCAAACCTAAAATATCAAATATGGGTAGTTCTACCCTGGATTATAAATGATTAAATAAATTAATTAAGCAAGGAATTCATTGTTATGGGAGTCTTCAAGCTTTATTTTTTTTCTTCTTTTTTTTTTATTCTTCTTTTCATCTTTCTTTCTCCTTTTGGCTCCATCCTCTGGATGGTTAGATGGTAGATGCTCCAAGGCTTTACATGATGCATAAGATAGGATCTTATGACCAATGTTCATCCTAATCCCAATAACAATCATCCCAATATCCTAATTGTACAAATTTACATGAAAAGAAAAAGTGGAAATTTAACTAACACCTGCAAAATAAAGGTTAACTAAAATAAACCACATAAATCCCAAGCATGTATATTAGAGTTATCACCCCACACATGAGTGACTAAGTCCACCTGGCCTATGGATTATGCTTAGGGGTATAAAGCTCCTCCAAGCAAAAGCATTGATATTTTCATTTATGATAGCACCCCTTAAGCACAATCCCCAGCAGAAAAGAATAGTTAGACTAAGAACATCATACCATTCATTCTACGGGCATACATCCTAACATCCAGTCTAAAATATATATCACAAAATAAAATAAACATCAAACCATGCACCAACCTAACCTAAGGCTATAAGTGGTGACTTAGGCTAATGTGTGTGCTTTGAAGGCTTGTGTGGTATGCTTAGCTATGGCTTTAGGTTCAAATTTTCTAAGTGTGAAGAACATGTTCAACTTAGAAGGGTTTCATTTAAGTTTTTTAATTATTTTGGGTTGATTTTATTTCATGTTTTGATTTGGTTAAGTGGATCCTATAATTAATTACTAAGTTATGAGAGGGAAAGAGAAGAGAACTTCTCTTTCCTTCCCTAACCTAAGTAATTTCTAAAGTAGATTCACATTTTAGTTTCATTTAGGTGAATATTTTGATTAAATCTTTTAATCTATCTAAGTTTAGATAAACTCTAAACAAACCTATTCAAAAATAAAGGCATTTTAAGATTAAATAAAATGAATCAAAATTCACATAACACACATTACTTCATTTCTTTCCCAACATATATAACATGCATTGGATGGACCCTAAGCATATCTATACAAATGAGAGTATTTAAAACACTTTATGATGCATGCTAAGCAATCCATTTAAGAAAATTTAGAAGTTGAAAATGCATGATTTTCTTAAGTAGAAAGGGTTTTCCTTATCCAAATTTTCACACATTATAAAGTAAGAAAGACATAAAGTGAATCTCATTGTTAACCAGAGGTGTAAGGTACAAGACCTACTTAGGGCTACTTAAAGCCTCATAACCTCAAGGTTGTCCAGACTAATATACCACTTTCCTTAAATACAAACATATGTATAAAAGAAATGAAATGGAAAAGAAGAATGCAAAAAAAAAACTTGTTTAATGGATTCATTTTCTTTTATGCAATTTATGTATGCAAAATATAAGCAACCCTTAGGTGATAGCATAGGGATGAATAGGGTATGGAATTAAGTAAGTGTTGTTGGTTCTTTTCAAATGAACCTACATCTTACCAACTCCTATTCAAAACTAATATAAGAAAGGAAACTATGCTAAGCATACCTTTATAATCTATCACATGCAAACTCATAATTAAAGTATAAGTAGCACACTTTCAGATTTGGTATTTTATTTATATGTTTTGAAAATAATTTGGATTTAGTAGTGATAATAGCTACTCATATTTCTACTCTAGCCAACACATGCAAATTTGACATAAAGTAAAAACTTTTTTAAAATTTGATTTCAAAATTATGAATGCATGACACATGACATACAATAATGTTGGGGAAAGATTCAAAGTAATGAAAGCATGTAAACAAGCTCACTTCACTTAAATCCTAAAGACATTCTTATATAAGAAAGTTTAAAATAAATCAAAATTAATTCAAAGTGATTTTTGTTTAGTTTGAAGTTTGATTTAATTTTGAAAGGTGAGATGTGTTTTTATTTCTAACCCATTCCACATGTGTTTGATATTTTTTTCTAATTTTTAAATAATTAAATCCATTTTTATGTGTTGATTAGGTCAAGGTATGAATTAAGTAACTTAATTAACTCTTTCCTACACCACTTTAGAAGAATTAACTAAATAATTATGAGCCAATGAGATGATATAAAACCCACAAGAAATTTAAATTTATATTGCATCTAATACTGAAAAGGCCTAATGCAATTTGGCTCACAATTAAAGTTAATTAAGCTAAGGGGTTTAGCTTAAGTAATTTCAAAACACTCTTTCATACTTATGAATTGAGTTTTGATTTCCTTAATTGAACTTAGGCTATTAAACACCTAAGCATCTACCCAAGTTAGATTAACTAAGTTCTAAAACTTTTTAGAATTTTAAGAAATTGATTAAGGGGATAATTAATGAATTAACCCTTAATTAATGCCCCAAAAATATTCCAAAAACCTCCAACTCACTAGATATAACCTTAATCAACCCTAATCATAGGTTAAAATCACTAATCATACCCTAATTATGCTTAATTATATAAGGAGGGTAATTAAGGGAACTATATGCAATTATTCTAATCAAGCTTTCAATAAATCCCAAAAAAATTAGAGGAGGCAGAAGTCATCCCGTAAAACATACCTAAGAAATTTGGGATTAATCAGAGGCTTAATTAAAAGTAATTAGCAAAATAAACTTTTCGATAAAACCCAAATTTAGAGAAAAGAATAAGTCAAAACTCATCAAAATTAATTTTAAAATATTCTAGGTTTAATTATCGATCCATAAGATTTTATTTTATATTTTTCTAAATTTTTAGAGGGAGTTATAAATTTGAGAAGATCTCTAGGTTAATTAAGAATTAATTAAGCATTTTAAATAATCCCTAACTAATACGGCTTACGCGATGGTGGCCAGTCGCGCTTTACGTGTGCGTGAGGATAAGTTGTCAAATCAATGATGCATGTGCTTTAATCCTTTATCATCCGATCAAAGATCGGACGACTAGGGATCTCCTCGCATTTTAAAATGGGTAAAGGAATTTCTAAATGTGCGAGATTATCTTAGTCGTCCATCTAAAATGCATGGATGGATGAGATCTCAGTTCTTCCCCTTGATCAGCGAGAGACCATGATCAAGGGAAGATCAAGCTTCAGCATGGAATCAAACAAACTCAACCCATCATCTAAAGACGGTGCATCCAACGGTCAAAATTGATGGGGTGAAAATTTCTTTCACAAAGCTCCACACCACATTGAGTTTAATGGTGAAAATCCCATACCTCACGAGGTGATCCGTCTTGATTCCTTGGAGAAGCTTCATCTGGTTGAGACGAAGCCTTGCTGAAGTTTTGAGCACTTGAGGTTGAGTTGATCCTCCTATGGGTCACCTCTTCCTTTGCTTGAGTTTGGCTTTGATCTAATTCAATCCTCCATTGCCTTTAGAACCTGGGAATGAACTTAGGTGAGGTCGACTTGGTCACCTAAGTGTGCTTGCAAAAGGAATTGCAAGATTGAAGTGTGGAAGAAGTTGGAAATTCAATTAGCTTCCCCTATTTTCACTATTTGAAAACCAAGAAATGGGAAATTGGCAAGAGCTCTAGGATGCTTGCTATCACTCTCTGATGGCTCCTAGGTCTTGCTAACGCTCAATCGAATTCAAGAATGATGCATTTGAGTTTGTTTAGGAGGAGTATATCTCCCCCTTGAAGGATCAGATGGCTGGCAATGTACATGCCATTTTGATCCAATTGATCATAGGCTAAGGGTTGTTTGATCAGTTAGGAGTGTGCACATGGTCGGTTTGAGCCAAGGACTGGATTGCCAACCTCCCATGAATTTGAGCTTGAGAGGGAGTTTGAATTTTCAATTTGACCCATGGTCGGGTTTGGGGAATGGGCTGAAACCCATTGGGTTGGGTGCACCACTCTCCCTAGGTCCCCTTGAGCTTTTAAAGCCTCAAGTGAATGTGAAGAGGGTATGACCAAATTACCCATGGTTAGCCAAAATTTGTTCTATGGCCTAGGGTAGGATTGGTCATTTTATTGTTTTTCACTTTGGATATGTTGGGTATGTGGAGAAACTAAGTTTGGCCAAGTTTCATGAGAGGAATTCATTTGATGGGTTTGGCTCATGTTGACCCATTTAGGTCAAAATGGGTCAACTTGGGTCAAGTTGACCAATAGGTCAAATTGGGTCAAAAAGGGTTGGTCAAGTTCATATGACCATTTGAAAATATTTTGGTGGCTTTGGTTTGATTCAATTTGGTATAGTTTTGGATTTGGCTCATATGACTTCATTTAGGTCAAATGGGTCAAGTTGACCCATTTGACCCATTTGACCTATTTAAGGTAGGTCAAGGGTTGGTTTAGGTTAGGTTAGTCATATGGAGTGGATTGGTATCTTTGTTTCCAATCAATTTTGGTTAAGTTCAATTTTGGCTCAACATGACCCCTTTAGGTCATGTTGGGTCTAATCAATTGGGCTAGGTTGGGTCTAGTTGGCCAATTGAGGCTTTGGTCAAGTTCCAAGTGATTTGGAATGAACTTGACCCATTGGTTTCAATCAATTTGGCTCAAGTTTTGACACGACCCTTTAGGTCAAAATGGGTCAACTTAGGTCAAGTGGCCAATTGGGCTAGGTTAGGCTCAAATGTTGGCTTGGTCAAGTTCAAACATAAGTCATGAGTGAACTTAGATCAATGGTTTCAATCAATTTGGCCTATGGTGGAATACTATGTAGGTTTCATTTTTGGTTAAGTGTTGACTTGGTCAACCCTTAGGTTTGACTTGGTTTGACCCAATTTGATTGATTGATCATCCCATGATGATTGTTGATCATGATGAGAGGGATATATGAGTTTGGTTCAATCTAATTTGGTTAGGATCAAAGTTGGCTCATAAGGGTACTTTAGGTCACTTTGGGTCAAGTGAGCCTAAGTGGTCAAATGCTTGGTCAAAGCTTGATTTGAAGTTGGTTGATCTTGTATATGGACTTATGATTGAAATATAAATCCATTTACAGTGGTTTGAAGTCAAATGGGTTTTGATCCATTTGAAAATTTCATATTCAAAGGAAGAATATGAAAGGATCTTGGGTTTGATTGTTTGATTAAAGTTTGGATTTATATATGAGCTCATGATTGTAAGATTGATTGAGTCATGAGAGAAAATCAAGTTTGGCTTGATTTGATTAAGTTCAAGATTTTGACTTGAAAGGCTTAGATTGGATTTTGAATTGATTTGAGTTTGATTTTTTGGGAATAAGTTTGATTGTTTGAATTTATATTTCATTTATATATGTGAATATAAATGAGAATATAAATTGATCATGAAAATTTCAATAATTTGAAATTCTTTAATCATGATTTAAAATTTAATCCATTAAAGGAAAGGATTTA